>CAWVNZ010001398.1:0-155852 GCA_963930735.1 Dioctria linearis
GGATTTGAAATTTGCGACAGTAAAAAATTATTTTTTGAATAATTTACTATAGAAAAGGCAATCCCTGGCGTAATTAAAATTTGCGACAGTAGAAAATTATTTTTTGAATAATTTACTACAGAAAAGGCAATCCCTGGGATATTTAAAATTTGCGACAGTAAAAAATTATTTTTTGAATAATTTACTATAGAAAAGGCAATCCCTGGCGCAATTACAATTTGCGACAGTAAAAAATTATTTTTTGAATAATTTACTATAGAAAAGGAAATCCCTGGCGTAATTAAAATTTGCGACAGTAGAAAATTATTTTTTGAATAATTTACTATAGAAAAGGCAATCCCTGGCATATTTAAAATTTGCGACAGTAAAAAATTATTTTTTGAATAATTTACTATAGAAAAGGCAATCCCTGGCGTAATTAAAATTTGCGACAGTAGAAAATTATTTTTTGAATAATTTACTATAGAAAAGGCAATCCCTGGCGGATTTGAAATTTGCGACAGTAAAAAATTATTTTTTGAATAATTTACTATAGAAAAGGCAATCCCTGGCGTAATTAAAATTTGCGACAGTAGAAAATTATTTTTTGAATAATTTACTATAGAAAAGGCAATCCCTGGCGGATTTGAAATTTGCGACAGTAAAAAATTATTTTTTGAATAATTTACTATAGAAAAGGCAATCCCTGGCGTAATTAAAATTTGCGACAGTAGAAAATTATTTTTTGAATAATTTACTATAGAAAAGGCAATCCCTGGCGGATTTGAAATTTGCGACAGTAAAAAATTATTTTTTGAATAATTTACTATAGAAAAGGCAATCCCTGGCGCAACTAAAATTTGCGACAGTAGAAAATTATTTTTTGAATAATTTACTATAGAAAAGGCAATCCCTGGGATATTTAAAATTTGCGACAGTAAAAAATTATTTTTTGAATAATTTACTATAGAAAAGGCAATCCCTGGCGCAATTACAATTTGCGACAGTAAAAAATTATTTTTTGAATAATTTACTATAGAAAAGGAAATCCCTGGCGTAATTAAAATTTGCGACAGTAGAAAATTATTTTTTGAATAATTTACTATAGAAAAGGCAATCCCTGGGATATTTAAAATTTGCGACAGTAAAAAATTATTTTTTGAATAATTTACTATAGAAAAGGCAATCTCTGGCGTAATTAAAATTTGCGACAGTAGAAAATTATTTTTTGAATAATTTACTATAGAAAAGGCAATCCCTGGGATATTTAAAATTTCCGACAGTAAAAAATTATTTTTTGAATAATTTACTATAGAAAAGGCAATCCCTGGCGCAATTACAATTTGCGACAGTAAAAAATAATTTTTTGAATAATTTACTATAGAAAAGGAAATCCCTGGCGTAATTAAAATTTGCGACAGTAGAAAATTATTTTTTGAATAATTTACTATAGAAAAGGCAATCCCTGGGATATTTAAAATTTGCGACAGTAAAAAATTATTTTTTGAATAATTTACTATAGAAAAGGCAATCCCTGGCGTAATTAAAATTTGCGACAGTATAAAATTATTTTTTGAATAATTTACTATAGAAAAGGCAATCCCTGGCGCAATTAAAATTTGCGACAGTTGAAAATTATTTTTTGAATAATTTACTATAGAAAAGGCAATCCCTGGCGGATTTGAAATTTGCGACAGTAAAAAATTATTTTTTGAATAATTTACTATAGAAAAGGCAATCCCTGGCGTAATTAAAATTTGCGACAGTAGAAAATTATTTTTTGAATAATTTACTATAGAAAAGGCAATCCCTGGGATATTTAAAATTTGCGACAGTAAAAAATTATTTTTTGAATAATTTACTATAGAAAAGGCAATCCCTGGCGTAATTAAAATTTGCGACAGTAGAAAATTATTTTTTGAATAATTTACTATAGAAAAGGCAATCCCTGGCGGATTTGAAATTTGCGACAGTAAAAAATTATTTTTTGAATAATTTACTATAGAAAGCCAATCCCTGGCGCAATTAAAATTTGCGACAGTAGAAAATTATTTTTTGAATAATTTACTATAGAAAAGGCAATCCCTGGGATATTTAAAATTTGCGACAGTAAAAAATTATTTTTTGAATAATTTACTATAGAAAAGGCAATCCCTGGCGCAATTACAATTTGCGACAGTAAAAAATTATTTTTTGAATAATTTACTATAGAAAAGGCAATCCCTGGCGTAATTAAAATTTGCGACAGTAAAAAATTAATATTTTGAATAATTTACTATAGAAAAGGCAATCCCAGGCGCAATTAAAATTTGCGACAGTTGAATAATTTACTATAGAAAAGGCAATCCCTGGCGGATTTGAAATTTGCGACAGTAAAAAATTATTTTTTGAATAATTTACTATAGAAAAGGCAATCCCAGGCGCAATTAAAATTTGCGACAGTAGAAAATTATTTTTTGAATAATTTACTATAGAAAAGGCAATCCCTGGCGGATTTGAAATTTGTGACAGTAAAAAATTATTTTTTGAATAATTTACTATAGAAAAGGCAATCCCTGGCGTAATTAAAATTTGCGACAGTAGAAAATTATTTTTTGAATAATTTACTATAGAAAAGGCAATCCCTGGCGGATTTGAAATTTGCGACAGTAAAAAATTATTTTTTGAATAATTTACTATAGAAAAGGCAATCCCTGGCGTAATTAAAATTTGCGACAGTAGAAAATTATTTTTTGAATAATTTACTATAGAAAAGGAAATCCCTGGCGTAATTAAAATTTGCGACAGTAGAAAATTATTTTTTGAATAATTTACTATAGAAAAGGCAATCCCTGGGATATTTAAAATTTGCGACAGTAAAAAATTATTTTTTGAATAATTTACTATAGAAAAGGCAATCCCTGGCGTAATTAAAATTTGCGACAGTATAAAATTATTTTTTGAATAATTTACTATAGAAAAGGCAATCCTTGGCGCAATTAAAATTTGCGACAGTTGAAAATTATTTTTTGAATAATTTACTATAGAAAAGGCAATCCCTGGCGGATTTGAAATTTGCGACAGTAAAAAATTATTTTTTGAATAATTTACTATAGAAAAGGCAATCCCTGGCGTAATTAAAATTTGCGACAGTAGAAAATTATTTTTTGAATAATTTACTATAGAAAAGGCAATCCCTGGGATATTTAAAATTTGCGACAGTAAAAAATTATTTTTTGAATAATTTACTATAGAAAAGGCAATCCCTGGCGTAATTAAAATTTGCGACAGTAGAAAATTATTTTTTGAATAATTTACTATAGAAAAGGCAATCCCTGGCGGATTTGAAATTTGCGACAGTAAAAAATTATTTTTTGAATAATTTACTATAGAAAAGGCAATCCCTGGCGCAATTAAAATTTGCGACAGTAGAAAATTATTTTTTGAATAATTTACTATAGAAAAGGCAATCCCTGGGATATTTAAAATTTGCGACAGTAAAAAATTATTTTTTGAATAATTTACTATAGAAAAGGCAATCCCTGGCGTAATTAAAATTTGCGACAGTATAAAATTATTTTTTGAATAATTTACTATAGAAAAGGCAATCCCTGGCGCAATTAAAATTTGCGACAGTTGAAAATTATTTTTTGAATAATTTACTATAGAAAAGGCAATCCCTGGCGGATTTGAAATTTGCGACAGTAAAAAATTATTTTTTGAATAATTTACTATAGAAAAGGCAATCCCAGGCGCAATTAAAATTTGCGACAGTAGAAAATTATTTTTTGAATAATTTACTATAGAAAAGGCAATCCCTGGCGGATTTGAAATTTGTGACAGTAAAAAATTATTTTTTGAATAATTTACTATAGAAAAGGCAATCCCAGGCGCAATTAAAATTTGCGACAGTAGAAAATTATTTTTTGAATAATTTACTATAGAAAAGGCAATCCCTGGCGGATTTGAAATTTGCGACAGTAAAAAATTATTTTTTGAATAATTTACTATAGAAAAGGCAATCCCTGGCGCAATTAAAATTTGCGACAGTAGAAAATTATTTTTTGAATAATTTACTATAGAAAAGGCAATCCCTGGCGTAATTAAAATTTGCGACAGTAAAAAATTATTTTTTGAATAATTTACTATAGAAAAGGCAATCCCTGGCGTAATTAAAATTTGCGACAGTATAAAATTATTTTTTGAATAATTTACTATAGAAAAGGCAATCCCTGGCGCAATTAAAATTTGCGACAGTTGAAAATTATTTTTTGAATAATTTACTATAGAAAAGGCAATCCCTGGCGGATTTGAAATTTGCGACAGTAAAAAATTATTTTTTGAATAATTTACTATAGAAAAGGCAATCCCTGGCGTAGTTAAAATTTGCGATAGTAGAAAATTATTTTTTGAATAATTTACTATAGAAAAGGCAATCCCTGGGATATTTAAATTTGCGACAGTAAAAAATTATTTTTTGAATAATTTACTATAGAAAAGGCAATCCCTGGCGCAATTACAATTTGCGACAGTAAAAAATTATTTTTTGAATAATTTAGTATAGAAAAGGAAATCCCTGGCGTAATTAAAATTTGCGACAGTAGAAAATTATTTTTTGAATAATTTACTATAGAAAAGGCAATCCCTGGGATATTTAAAATTTGCGACAATAAAAAATTATTTTTTGAATAATTTACAATAGAAAAGGCACTCCCTGGCGTAATTAAAATTTGCGACAGTAGAAAATTATTTTTTGAATAATTTACTATAGAAAAGGCAATCCCTGGGATATTTAAAATTTGCGACAGTAAAAAATTATTTTTTGAATAATTTACTATAGAAAAGGCAATCCCTGGCGTAATTAAAATTTGCGACAGTAGAAAATTATTTTTTGAATAATTTACTATAGAAAAGGCAATCCCTGGGATATTTAAAATTTGCGACAGTAAAAAATTATTTTTTTAATAATTTACTATAGAAAAGGCAATCCCTGGCGTAATTAAAATTTTCGACAGTAGAAAATTATTTGTTGAATAATTTACTATAGAAAAGGCAATCCCTGGCGGATTTGAAATTTGCGACAGTAAAAAATTATTTTTTGAATAATTTACTATAGAAAAGGCAATCCCTGGCGTAATTAAAATTTGTGACAGTAGAAAATTATTTTTTGAATAATTTACTATAGAAAAGGCAATCCCTGGCGGATTTGAAATTTGCGACAGTAAAAAATTATTTTTTGAATAATTTACTATAGAAAAGGCAATCCCTGGCGTAATTAAAATTTGCGACAGTAGAAAATTATTTTTTGAATAATTTACTATAGAAAAGGCAATCCCTGGGATATTTAAAATTTGCGACAGTAAAAAATTATTTTTTGAATAATTTACTATAGAAAAGGCAATCCCTGGCGTAATTAAAATTTGCGACAGTAGAAAATTATTTTTTTTTTAATTTACTATAGAAAAGGCAATCCCTGGGATATTTAAAATTTGCGACAGTAAAAAATTATTTTTTGAATAATTTACTATAGAAAAGGCAATCCCTGGCGTAATTAAAATTTGCGACAGTAGAAAATTATTTTTTGAATAATTTACCATAGAAAAGGCAATCCCTGGGATATTTAAAATTTGCGACAGTAAAAAATTATTTTTTGAATAATTTACTATAGAAAAGGCAATCCCTGGCGCAATTACAATTTGCGAAAGTAAAAAATTATTTTTTGAATAATTTACTATAGAAAAGGAAATCCCTGGCGTAATTAAAATTTGCGACAGTAGAAAATTATTTTTTGAATAATTTACTATAGAAAAGGCAATCCCTGGGATATTTAAAATTTGCGACAGTAAAAAATTATTTTTTGAATAATTTACTATAGAAAAGGCAATCCCTGGCGTAATTAAAATTTGCGACAGTATAAAATTATTTTTTGAATAATTTACTATAGAAAAGGCAATCCCTGGCGCAATTAAAATTTGCGACAGTTGAAAATTATTTTTTGAATAATTTACTATAGAAAAGGCAATCCCTGGCGGATTTGAAATTTGCGATAGTAAAAAATTATTTTTTGAATAATTTACTATAGAAAAGGCAATCCCTGGGATATTTAAAATTTGCGACAGTAAAAAATTATTTTTTGAATAATTTACTATAGAAAAGGCAATCCCTGGCGTAATTAAAATTTGCGACAGTAGAAAATTATTTTTTGAATAATTTACTATAGAAAAGGCAATCCCTGGGATATTTAAAATTTGCGACAGTAAAAAATTATTTTTTGAATAATTTACTATAGAAAAGGCAATCCCTGGCGTAATTAAAATTTGCGACAGTAGAAAATTATTTTTTGAATAATTTACTATAGAAAAGGCAATCCCTGGGATATTTAAAATTTGCGACAGTAAAAAATTATTTTTTGAATAATTTACTATAGAAAAGGCAATCCCTGGGATATTTAAAATTTGCGACAGTAAAAAATTATTTTTTGAATAATTTACTATAGAAAAGGCAATCCCTGGCGCAATTACAATTTGCGAAAGTAAAAAATTATTTTTTGAATAATTTACTATAGAAAAGGAAATCCCTGGCGTAATTAAAATTTGCGACAGTAGAAAATTATTTTTTGAATAATTTACTATAGAAAAGGCAATCCCTGGGATATTTAAAATTTGCGACAGTAAAAAATTATTTTTTGAATAATTTACTATAGAAAAGGCAATCCCTGGCGTAATTAAAATTTGCGACAGTATAAAATTATTTTTTGAATAATTTACTATAGAAAAGGCAATCCCTGGCGCAATTAAAATTTGCGACAGTTGAAAATTATTTTTTGAATAATTTACTATAGAAAAGGCAATCCATGGCGGATTTGAAATTTGCGACAGTAAAAATTATTTTTTGAATAATTTACTATAGAAAAGGCAATCCCTGGGATATTTAAAATTTGCGACAGTAAAAAATTATTTTTTGAATAATTTACTATAGAAAAGGCAATCCCTGGCGTAATTAAAATTTGCGACAGTAGAAAATTATTTTTTGAATAATTTACTATAGAAAAGGCAATCCCTGGGATATTTAAAATTTGCGACAGTAAAAAATAATTTTTTGAATAATTTACTATAGAAAAGGAAATCCCTGGCGTAATTAAAATTTGCGACAGTAGAAAATTATATTTTGAATAATTTACTATAGAAAAGGCAATCCCTGGGATATTTAAAATTTGCGACAGTAAAAAATTATTTTTTGAATAATTTACTATAGAAAAGGCAATCCCTGGCGTAATTAAAATTTGCGACAGTATAAAATTATTTTTTGAATAATTTACTATAGAAAGGCAATCCCTGGCGCAATTAAAATTTGCGACAGTTGAAAATTATTTTTTGAATAATTTACTATAGAAAAGGCAATCCCTGGCGGATTTGAAATTTGCGACAGTAAAAAATTATTTTTTGAATAATTTACTATAGAAAAGGCAATCCCTGGCGTAATTAAAATTTGCGACAGTAGAAAATTATTTTTTGAATAATTTACTATAGAAAAGGCAATCCCTGGGATATTTAAAATTTGCGACAGTAAAAAATTATTTTTTGAATAATTTACTATAGAAAAGGCAATCCCTGGCGTAATTAAAATTTGCGACAGTAGAAAATTATTTTTTGAATAATTTACTATAGAAAAGGCAATCCCTGGCGGATTTGAAATTTGCGACAGTAAAAAATTATTTTTTGAATAATTTACTATAGAAAAGCCAATCCCTGGCGCAATTAAAATTTGCGACAGTAGAAAATTATTTTTTGAATAATTTACTATAGAAAAGGCAATCCCTGGGATATTTAAAATTTGCGACAGTAAAAAATTATTTTTTGAATAATTTACTATAGAAAAGGCAATCCCTGGCGCAATTACAATTTGCGACAGTAAAAAATTATTTTTTGAATAATTTACTATAGAAAAGGCAATCCCTGGCGTAATTAAAATTTGCGACAGTAAAAAATTAATATTTTGAATAATTTACTATAGAAAAGGCAATCCCAGGCGCAATTAAAATTTGCGACAGTAGAAAATTATTTTTTGAATAATTTACTATAGAAAAGGCAATCCCTGGCGGATTTGAAATTTGCGACATTAAAAAATTATTTTTTGAATAATTTACTATAGAAAAGGCAATCCCTGGCGTAATTAAAATTTGCGAAAGTAGAAAATTATTTTTTGAATAATTTACTATAGAAAAGGCAATCCCTGGCGGATTTGAAATTTGCGACAGTAAAAAATTATTTTTTGAATAATTTACTATAGAAAAGGCAATCCCTGGCGCAATTAAAATTTGCGACAGTAGAAAATTATTTTTTGAATAATTTACTATAGAAAAGGCAATCCCTGGGATATTTAAAATTTGCGACAGTAAAAAATTATTTTTTGAATAATTTACTATAGAAAAGGCAATCCCTGGCGCAATTACAACTTGCGACAGTAAAAAATTATTTTTTGAATAATTTACTATAGAAAAGGAAATCCCTGGCGTAATTAAAATTTGCGACAGTAGAAAATTATTTTTTGAATAATTTACTATAGAAAAGGCAATCCCTGGGATATTTAAAATTTGCGACAGTAAAAAATTATTTTTTGAATAATTTACTATAGAAAAGGCAATCCCTGGCGTAATTAAAATTTGCGACAGTATAAAATTATTTTTTGAATAATTTACTATAGAAAAGGCAATCCCTGGCGCAATTAAAATTTGCGACAGTTGAAAATTATTTTTTGAATAATTTACTATAGAAAAGGCAATCCCTGGCGGATTTGAAATTTGCGACAGTAAAAAATTATTGTTTGAATAATTTACTATAGAAAAGGCAATCCCTGGCGTAATTAAAATTTGCGACAGTAGAAAATTATTTTTTGAATAATTTACTATAGAAAAGGCAATCCCTGGGATATTTAAAATTTGCGACAGTACAAAATTATTTTTTGAATAATTTACTATAGAAAAGGCAATCCCTGGCGCAATTACAATTTGCGACAGTAAAAAATTATTTTTTGAATAATTTACTATAGAAAAGGAAATCCCTGGCGTAATTAAAATTTGCGACAGTAGAAAATTATTTTTTGAATAATTTACTATAGAAAAGGCAATCCCTGGGATATTTAAAATTTGCGACAGTAAAAAATTATTTTTTGAATAATTTACTATAGAAAAGGCAATCCCTGGCGTAATTAAAATTTGCGACAGTATAAAATTATTTTTTGCATAATTTACTATAGAAAAGGCAATCCCTGGCGCAATTAAAATTTTCGACAGTTGAAAATTATTTTTTGAATTATTTACTATAGAAAAGGCAATCCCTGGCGGATTTGAAATTTGCGACAGTAAAAAATTATTTTTTGAATAATTTACTATAGAAAAGGCAATCCCTGGGATATTTAAAATTTGCGACAGTAAAAAATTATTTTTTGAATAATTTACTATAGAAAAGGCAATCCCTGGCGTAATTAAAATTTGCGACAGTAGAAAATTATTTTTTGAATAATTTACTATAGAAAAGGCAATCCCTGGGATATTTAAAATTTGCGACAGTAAAAAATAATTTTTTGAATAATTTACTATAGAAAAGGAAATCCCTGGCGTAATTAAAATTTGCGACAGTAGAAAATTATTTTTTGAATAATTTACTATAGAAAAGGCAATCCCTGGGATATTTAAAATTTGCGACAGTAAAAATTTATTTTTTGAATAATTTACTATAGAAAAGGCAATCCCTGGCGTAATTAAAATTTGCGACAGTATAAAATTATTTTTTGAATAATTTACTATAGAAAAGGCAATCCCTGGCGCAATTAAAATTTGCGACAGTTGAAAATTATTTTTTGAATAATTTACTATAGAAAAGGCAATCCCTGGCGGATTTGAAATTTGCGACAGTAAAAAATTATTTTTTGAATAATTTACTATAGAAAAGGCAATCCCTGGCGTAATTAAAATTTGCGACAGTAGAAAATTATTTTTTGAATAATTTACTATAGAAAAGGGAATCCCTGGGATATTTAAAATTTGCGACAGTAAAAAATTATTTTTTGAATAATTTACTATAGAAAAGGCAATCCCTGGCGTAATTAAAATTTGCGACAGTAGAAAATTATTTTTTGAATAATTTACTATAGAAAAGGCAATCCCTGGCGGATTTGAAATTTGCGACAGTAAAAAATTATTTTTTGAATAATTTACTATAGAAAAGCCAATCCCTGGCGCAATTAAAATTTGCGACAGTAGAAAATTATTTTTTGAATAATTTACTATAGAAAAGGCAATCCCTGGGATATTTAAAATTTGCGACAGTAAAAAATTATTTTTTGAATAATTTACTATAGAAAAGGCAATCCCTGGCGCAATTACAATTTGCGACAGTAAAAAATTATTTTTTGAATAATTTACTATAGAAAAGGCAATCCCTGGCGTAATTAAAATTTGCGACAGTAAAAAATTAATATTTTGAATAATTTACTATAGAAAAGGCAATCCCAGGCGCAATTAAAATTTGCGACAGTAGAAAATTATTTTTTGAATAATTTACTATAGAAAAGGCAATCCCTGGCGGATTTGAAATTTGCGACAGTAAAAAATTATTTTTTGAATAATTTACTATAGAAAAGGCAATCCCTGGCGTAATTAAAATTTGCGACAGTAGAAAATTATTTTTTGAATAATTTACTATAGAAAAGGCAATCCCTGGCGGATTTGAAATTTGCGACAGTAAAAAATTATTTTTTGAATAATTTACTATAGAAAAGGCAATCCCTGGCGCAATTAAAATTTGCGACAGTAGAAAATTATTTTTTGAATAATTTACTATAGAAAAGGCAATCCCTGGGATATTTAAAATTTGCGACAGTAAAAAATTATTTTTTGAATAATTTACTATAGAAAAGGCAATCCCTGGCGCAATTACAATTTGCGACAGTAAAAAATTATTTTTTGAATAATTTACTATAGAAAAGGAAATCCCTGGCGTAATTAAAATTTGCGACAGTAGAAAATTATTTTTTGAATAATTTACTATAGAAAAGGCAATCCCTGGGATATTTAAAATTTGCGACAGTAAAAAATTATTTTTTGAATAATTTACTATAGAAAAGGCAATCCCTGGCGTAATTAAAATTTGCGACAGTATAAAATTATTTTTTGAATAATTTACTATAGAAAAGGCAATCCCTGGCGCAATTAAAATTTGCGACAGTTGAAAATTATTTTTTGAATAATTTACTATAGAAAAGGCAATCCCTGGCGGATTTGAAATTTGCGACAGTAAAAAATTATTTTTTGAATAATTTACTATAGAAAAGGCAATCCCTGGCGTAATTAAAATTTGCGACAGTAGAAAATTATTTTTTGAATAATTTACTATAGAAAAGGCAATCCCTGGGATATTTAAAATTTGCGACAGTAAAAAATTATTTTTTGAATAATTTACTATAGAAAAGGCAATCCCTGGCGCAATTACAATTTGCGACAGTAAAAAATTATTTTTTGAATAATTTACTATAGAAAAGGAAATCCCTGGCGTAATTAAAATTTGCGACAGTAGAAAATTATTTTTTGAATAATTTACTATAGAAAAGGCAATCCCTGGCGGATTTGAAATTTGCGACAGTAAAAAATTATTTTTTGAATAATTTACTATAGAAAAGGCAATCCCTGGCGTAATTAAAATTTGCGACAGTAGAAAATTATTTTTTGAATAATTTACTATAGAAAAGGCAATCCCTGGGATATTTAAAATTTGCGACAGTAAAAAATTATTTTTTGAATAATTTACTATAGAAAAGGCAATCCCTGGCGCAATTACAATTTGCGACAGTAAAAAATTATTTTTTGAATAATTTACTATAGAAAAGGCAATCCCTGGCGTAATTAAAATTTGCGACAGTAAAAAATTAATATTTTGAATAATTTACTATAGAAAAGGCAATCCCAGGCGCAATTAAAATTTGCGACAGTAGAAAATTATTTTTTGAATAATTTACTATAGAAAAGGCAATCCCTGGCGGATTTGAAATTTGCGACAGTAAAAAATTATTTTTTGAATAATTTACTATAGAAAAGGCAATCCCTGGCGTAATTAAAATTTGCGACAGTAGAAAATTATTTTTTGAATAATTTACTATAGAAAAGGCAATCCCTGGCGGATTTGAAATTTGCGACAGTAAAAAATTATTTTTTGAATAATTTACTATAGAAAAGGCAATCCCTGGCGCAATTAAAATTTGCGACAGTAGAAAATTATTTTTTGAATAATTTACTATAGAAAAGGCAATCCCTGGGATATTTAAAATTTGCGACAGTAAAAAATTATTTTTTGAATAATTTACTATAGAAAAGGCAATCCCTGGCGCAATTACAATTTGCGACAGTAAAAAATTATTTTTTGAATAATTTACTATAGAAAAGGAAATCCCTGGCGTAATTAAAATTTGCGACAGTAGAAAATTATTTTTTGAATAATTTACTATAGAAAAGGCAATCCCTGGGATATTTAAAATTTGCGACAGTAAAAAATTATTTTTTGAATAATTTACTATAGAAAAGGCAATCCCTGGCGTAATTAAAATTTGCGACAGTATAAAATTATTTTTTGAATAATTTACTATAGAAAAGGCAATCCCTGGCGCAATTAAAATTTGCGACAGTTGAAAATTATTTTTTGAATAATTTACTATAGAAAAGGCAATCCCTGGCGGATTTGAAATTTGCGACAGTAAAAAATTATTTTTTGAATAATTTACTATAGAAAAGGCAATCCCTGGCGTAATTAAAATTTGCGACAGTAGAAAATTATTTTTTGAATAATTTACTATAGAAAAGGCAATCCCTGGGATATTTAAAATTTGCGACAGTAAAAAATTATTTTTTGAATAATTTACTATAGAAAAGGCAATCCCTGGCGCAATTACAATTTGCGACAGTAAAAAATTATTTTTTGAATAATTTACTATAGAAAAGGAAATCCCTGGCGTAATTAAAATTTGCGACAGTAGAAAATTATTTTTTGAATAATTTACTATAGAAAAGGCAATCCCTGGGATATTTAAAATTTGCGACAGTAAAAAATTATTTTTTGAATAATTTACTATAGAAAAGGCAATCCCTGGCGTAATTAAAATTTGCGACAGTATAAAATTATTTTTTGAATAATTTACTATAGAAAAGGCAATCCCTGGCGCAATTAAAATTTGCGACAGTTGAAAATTATTTTTTGAATAATTTACTATAGAAAAGGCAATCCCTGGCGGATTTGAAATTTGCGACAGTAAAAAATTATTTTTTGAATAATTTACTATAGAAAAGGCAATCCCTGGCGTAATTAAAATTTGCGACAGTAGAAAATTATTTTTTGAATAATTTACTATAGAAAAGGCAATCCCTGGGATATTTAAAATTTGCGACAGTAAAAAATTATTTTTTGAATAATTTACTATAGAAAAGGCAATCCCTGGCGTAATTAAAATTTGCGACAGTAGAAAATTATTTTTTGAATAATTTACTATAGAAAAGGCAATCCCTGGCGGATTTGAAATTTGCGACAGTAAAAAATTATTTTTTGAATAATTTACTATAGAAAAGGCAATCCCTGGCGCAATTAAAATTTGCGACAGTAGAAAATTATTTTTTGAATAATTTACTATAGAAAAGGCAATCCCTGGGATATTTAAAATTTGCGAAAGTAAAAAATTATTTTTTGAATAATTTACTATAGAAAAGGCAATCCCTGGCGTAATTAAAATTTGCGACAGTAGAAAATTATTTTTTGAATAATTTACTATAGAAAAGGCAATCCCTGGGATATTTAAAATTTGCGACAGTAAAAAATTATTTTTTGAATAATTTACTATAGAAAAGGCAATCCCTGGCGTAATTAAAATTTGCGACAGTATAAAATTATTTTTTGAATAATTTACTATAGAAAAGGCAATCCCTGGCGCAATTAAAATTTGCGACAGTAGAAAATTATTTTTTGAATAATTTACTATAGAAAAGGCAATCCCTGGCGGATTTGAAATTTGCGACAGTAAAAAATAATTTTTTGAATAATTTACTATAGAAAAGGCAATCCCTGGCGCAATTAAAATTTGCGACAGTAGAAAATTATTTTTTGAATAATTTACTATAGAAAAGGCAATCCCTGGGATATTTAAAATTTGCGACAGTAAAAAATTATTTTTTGAATAATTTACTATAGAAAAGGCAATCCCTGGCGTAATTAAAATTTGCGACAGTAGAAAATTATTTTTTGAATAATTTACTATAGAAAAGGCAATCCCTGGGATATTTAAAATTGCGACAGTAAAAAATTATTTTTTGAATAATTTACTATAGAAAAGGCAATCCCTGGCGCAATTACAATTGCGACAGTAAAAAATTATTTTTTGAATAATTTACTATAGAACAGGAAATCCCTGGCGTAATTAAAATTTGCGACAGTAGAAAATTATTTTTGAATAATTTACTATAGAAAAGGCAATCCCTGGGATATTTAAAATTTGCGACAGTAAAAAATTATTTTTTGAATAATTTACTATAGAAAAGGCAATCCCTGGCGTAATTAAAATTTGCGACAGTATAAAATTATTTTTGAATAATTTACTATAGAAAAGGCAATCCCTGGCGCAATTAAAATTTGCGACAGTTGAAAATTATTTTTTGAATAATTTACTATAGAAAAGGCAATCCCTGGCGGATTTGAAATTTGCGACAGTAAAAAATTATTTTTTGAATAATTTACTATAGAAAAGGCAATCCCTGGCGTAATTAAAATTTGCGACAGTAGAAAATTATTTTTTGAATAATTTACTATAGAAAAGGCAATCCCTGGGATATTTAAAATTTGCGACAGTAAAAAATTATTTTTTGAATAATTTACTATAGAAAAGGCAATCCCTGGCGTAATTAAAATTTGCGACAGTAGAAAATTATTTTTTGAATAATTTACTATAGAAAAGGCAATCCCCTGGCGGATTTGAAATTTGCGACAGTAAAAAATTATTTTTTGAATAATTTACTATAGAAAAGGCAATCCCTGGCGCAATTAAAATTTGCGACAGTAGAAAATTATTTTTTGAATAATTTACTATAGAAAAGGCAATCCCTGGGATATTTAAAATTTGCGACAGTAAAAAATTATTTTTTGAATAATTTACTATAGAAAAGGCAATCCCTGGCGTAATTAAAATTTGCGACAGTATAAAATTATTTTTTGAATAATTTACTATAGGAAAGGCAATCCCTGGCGCAATTAAAATTTGCGACAGTTGAAAATTATTTTTTGAATAATTTACTATAGAAAAGGCAATCCCTGGCGGATTTGAAATTTGCGACAGTAAAAAATTATTTTTTGAATAATTTACTATAGAAAAGGCAATCCCTGGCGTAATTAAAATTTGCGATAGTAGAAAATTATTTTTTGAATAATTTACTATAGAAAAGGCAATCCCTGGGATATTTAAAATTTGCGACAGTAAAAAATTATTTTTTGAATAATTTACTATAGAAAAGGCAATCCCTGGCGCAATTACAATTTGCGACAGTAAAAAATTATTTTTTGAATAATTTACTATAGAAAAGGAAATCCCTGGCGTAATTAAAATTTGCGACAGTAGAAAATTATTTTTTGAATAATTTACTATAGAAAAGGCAATCCCTGGGATATTTAAAATTTGCGACAGTAAAAAATCATTTTTTGAATAATTTACTATAGAAAAGGCAATCCCTGGCGTAATTAAAATTTGCGACAGTAGAAAATTATTTTTTGAATAATTTACTATAGAAAAGGCAATCCCTGGGATATTTAAAATTTGCGACAGTAAAAAATTATTTTTTGAATAATTTACTATAGAAAAGGCAATCCCTGGCGTAATTAAAATTTGCGACAGTAGAAAATTATTTTTTGAATAATTTACTATAGAAAAGGCAATCCCTGGGATATTTAAAATTTGCGACAGTAAAAAATTATTTTTTTAATAATTTACTATAGAAAAGGCAATCCCTGGCGTAATTAAAATTTGCGACAGTAGAAAATTATTTTTTGAATAATTTACTATAGAAAAGGCAATCCCTGGCGGATTTGAAATTTGCGACAGTAAAAAATTATTTTTTGAATAATTTACTATAGAAAAGGCAATCCCTGGCGTAATTAAAATTTGCGACAGTAGAAAATTATTTTTTGAATAATTTACTATAGAAAAGGCAATCCCTGGCGGATTTGAAATTTGCGACAGTAAAAAATTATTTTTTGAATAATTTACTATAGAAAAGGCAATCCCTGGCGTAATTAAAATTTGCGACAGTAGAAAATTATTTTTTGAATAATTTACTATAGAAAAGGCAATCCCTGGGATATTTAAAATTTGCGACAGTAAAAAATTATTTTTTGAATAATTTACTATAGAAAAGGCAATCCCTGGCGTAATTAAAATTTGCGACAGTAGAAAATTATTTTTTTTTTAATTTACTATAGAAAAGGCAATCCCTGGGATATTTAAAATTTGCGACAGTAAAAAATTATTTTTTGAATAATTTACTATAGAAAAGGCAATCCCTGGCGTAATTAAAATTTGCGACAGTAGAAAATTATTTTTTGAATAATTTACTATAGAAAAGGCAATCCCTGGGATATTTAAAATTTGCGACAGTAAAAAATTATTTTTTGAATAATTTACTATAGAAAAGGCAATCCCTGGCGCAATTACAATTTGCGAAAGTAAAAAATTATTTTTTGAATAATTTACTATAGAAAAGGAAATCCCTGGCGTAATTAAAATTTGCGACAGTAGAAAATTATTTTTTGAATAATTTACTATAGAAAAGGCAATCCCTGGGATGTTTAAAATTTGCGACAGTAAAAAATTATTTTTTGAATAATTTACTATAGAAAAGGCAATCCCTGGCGTAATTAAAATTTGCGACAGTATAAAATTATTTTTTGAATAATTTACTATAGAAAAGGCAATCCCTGGCGCAATTAAAATTTGCGACAGTTGAAAATTATTTTTTGAATAATTTACTATAGAAAAGGCAATCCCTGGCGGATTTGAAATTTGCGACAGTAAAAAATTATTTTTTGAATAATTTACTATAGAAAAGGCAATCCCTGGGATATTTAAAATTTGCGACAGTAAAAAATTATTTTTTGAATAATTTACTATAGAAAAGGCAATCCCTGGCGTAATTAAAATTTGCGACAGTAGAAAATTATTTTTTGAATAATTTACTATAGAAAAGGCAATCCCCGGGATATTTAAACTTTGCGACAGTAAAAAATTATTTTTTGAATAATTTACTATAGAAAAGGCAATCCCTGGCGTAATTAAAATTTGCGACAGTAGAAAATTATTTTTTGAATAATTTACTATAGCAAAGGCAATCCCTGGGATATTTAAAATTTGCGACAGTAAAAAATTATTTTTTGAATAATTTACTATAGAAAAGGCAATCCCTGGCGTAATTAAAATTTGCGACAGTAGAAAATTATTTTTTGAATAATTTACTATAGAAAAGGCAATCCCTGGCGGATTTGAAATTTGCGACAGTAAAAAATTATTTTTTGAATAATTTACTATAGAAAAGGCAATCCCTGGCGTAATTAAAATTTGCGACAGTAGAAAATTATTTTTTGAATAATTTACTATAGAAAAGGCAATCCCTGGCGGATTTGAAATTTGCGACAGTAAAAAATTATTTTTTGAATAATTTACTATAGAAAAGGCAATCCCTGGCGTAATTAAAATTTGCGACAGTAGAAAATTATTTTTTGAATAATTTACTATAGAAAAGGCAATCCCTGGGATATTTAAATTTGCGACAGTAAAAAATTATTTTTTGAATAATTTACTATAGAAAAGGCAATCCCTGGCGCAATTACAATTTGCGACAGTAAAAAATTATTTTTTGAATAATTTACTATAGAAAAGGAAATCCCTGGCGTAATTAAAATTTGCGACAGTTGAAAATTATTTTTTGAATAATTTACTATAGAAAAGGCAATCCCTGGCGGATTTGAAATTTGCGACAGTAAAAAATTATTTTTTGAATAATTTACTATAGAAAAGGCAATCCCCGGCGTAATTAAAATTTGCGACAGTAGAAAATTATTTTTTGAATAATTTACTATAGAAAAGGCAATCCCTGGGATATTTAAAATTTGCGACAGTAAAAAATTATTTTTGAATAATTTACTATAGAAAAGGCAATCCCTGGCGGATTTGAAATTTTCGACAGTAAAAAATTATTTTTTGAATAATTTACTATAGAAAAGGAAATCCCTGGCGTAATTAAAATTTGCGACAGTAGAAAATTATTTTTTGAATAATTTACTATAGAAAAGGAATCCCTGGGATATTTAAAATTTGCGACAGTAAAAAATTATTTTTTGAATAATTTACTATAGAAAAGGCAATCCCTGGCGTAATTAAAATTTGCGACAGTAGAAAATTATTTTTTGAATAATTTACTATAGAAAAGGCAATCCCTGGGATATTTAAAATTTGCGACAGAAAAAAATTATTTTTTGAATAATTTACTATAGAAAAGGCAATCCCTGGCGTAATTAAAATTTGCGACAGTAGAAAATTATTTTTTGAATAATTTACTATAGAAAAGGCAATCCCCTGGGATATTTAAAATTTGCGACAGTAAAAAATTATTTTTTGAATAATTTACTATAGAAAAGGCAATCCCTGGCGCAATTACAATTTGCGACAGTAAAAATTATTTTTTGAATAATTTACTATAGAAAAGGAAATCCCTGGCGTAATTAAAATTTGCGACAGTAGAAAATTATTTTTTGAATAATTTACTATAGAAAAGGCAATCCCCTGAGATATTTAAAATTTGCGACAGTAAAAAATTATTTTTTGAATAATTTACTATAGAAAAGGCAATCCCTGGCGTAATTAAAATTTGCGACAGTAGAAAATTATTTTTTGAATAATTTACTATAGAAAAGGCAATCCCTGGGATATTTAAAATTTGCGGCAGAAAAAAATTATTTTTTGAATAATTTACTATAGAAAAGGCAATCCCTGGCGTAATTAAAATTTGCGACAGTAGAAAATTATTTTTTTGAATAATTTACTATAGAAAAGGCAATCCCTGGGATATTTAAAATTTGCGACAGTAAAAATTATTTTTTGAATAATTTACTATAGAAAAGGCAATCCCTGGCGTAATTAAAATTTGCGACAGTAGAAAATTATTTTTTGAATAATTTACTATAGAAAAGGCAATCCCTGGGATATTTAAAATTTGCGACAGTAAAAAATTATTTTTTAATAATTTACTATAGAAAAGGCAATCCCTGGCGTAATTAAAATTTGCGACAGTAGAAAATTATTTTTTGAATAATTTACTATAGAAAAGGCAATCCCTGGCGGATTTGAAATTTGCGACAGTAAAAAATTATTTTTTTGAATAATTTACTATAGAAAAGGCAATCCCTGGCGTAATTAAAATTTGCGACAGTAGAAAATTATTTTTGAATAATTTTACTATAGAAAAGGCAATCCCTGGCGGATTTGAAATTTGCGACAGTAAAAATTATTTTTTGAATAATTTACTATAGAAAAGGCAATCCCTGGCGTAATTAAAATTTGCGACAGTAGAAAATTATTTTTTGAATAATTTACTATAGAAAAGGCAATCCCTGGGATATTTAAAATTTGCGACAGTAAAAAATTATTTTTTGAATAATTTACTATAGAAAAGGCAATCCCTGGCGTAATTAAAATTTGCGACAGTAGAAAATTATTTTTTTTTTTTAATTTACTATAGAAAAGGCAATCCCTGGGATATTAAAATTTGCGACAGTAAAAAATTATTTTTTGAATAATTTACTATAGAAAAGGCAATCCTGGCGTAATTAAAATTTGCGACAGTAGAAAATTATTTTTTGAATAATTTACTATAGAAAAGGCAATCCCTGGGATATTTAAAATTTGCGACAGTAAAAAATTATTTTTTGAATAATTTACTATAGAAAAGGCAATCCCTGGCGCAATTACAATTTGCGAAAGTAAAAATTATTTTTTGAATAATTTACTATAGAAAAGGAAATCCCTGGCGTAATTAAAATTTGCGACAGTAGAAAATTATTTTTTGAATAATTTACTATAGAAAAGGCAATCCCTGGGATGTTTAAAATTTGCGACAGTAAAAAATTATTTTTTGAATAATTTACTATAGAAAAGGCAATCCCTGGCGTAATTAAAATTTGCGACAGTATAAAATTATTTTTTGAATAATTTACTATAGAAAAGGCAATCCCTGGCGCAATTAAAATTTGCGACAGTTGAAAATTATTTTTTGAATAATTTACTATAGAAAAGGCAATCCCCTGGCGGATTTGAAATTTGCGACAGTAAAAAAATTATTTTTTGAATAATTTTACTATAGAAAAGGCAATCCCTGGGATATTTAAAATTTGCGACAGTAAAAAATTATTTTTTGAATAATTTACTATAGAAAGGCAATCCCTGGCGTAATTAAAATTTGCCGACAGTAGAAAATTATTTTTTGAATAATTTACTATAGAAAAGGCAATCCCCGGGATATTTAAACTTTGCGACAGTAAAAAATTATTTTTTGAATAATTTACTATAGAAAAGGCAATCCCGGCGTAATTAAAATTTGCGACAGTAGAAAATTATTTTTTGAATAATTTACTATAGAAAAGGCAATCCCTGGGATATTTAAAATTTGCGACAGTAAAAAATTATTTTTTGAATAATTTACTATAGAAAAGGCAATCCCTGGCGTAATTAAAATTTGCGACAGTAGAAAATTATTTTTTGAATAATTTACTATAGAAAAGGCAATCCCTGGCGGATTTGAAATTTGCGACAGTAAAAAATTATTTTTTGAATAATTTACTATAGAAAAGGCAATCCCTGGCGTAATTAAAATTTGCGACAGTAGAAAATTATTTTTTGAATAATTTACTATAGAAAAGGCAATCCCTGGCGGATTTGAAATTTGCGACAGTAAAAAATTATTTTTTGAATAATTTACTATAGAAAAGGCAATCCCTGGCGTAATTAAAATTTGCGACAGTAGAAAATTATTTTTTGAATAATTTACTATAGAAAAGGCAATCCCTGGGATATTTAAAATTTGCGACAGTAAAAAATTATTTTTTGAATAATTTACTATAGAAAAGGAAATCCCTGGCGTAATTAAAATTTGCGACAGTAGAAAATTATTTTTTGAATAATTTACTATAGAAAAGGCAATCCCTGGGATATTTAAAATTTGCGACAGTAAAAAATTATTTTTTGAATAATTTACTATAGAAAAGGCAATCCCTGGCGCAATTACAATTTGCGACAGTAAAAAATTATTTTTTGAATAATTTACTATAGAAAAGGAAATCCCTGGCGTAATTAAAATTTGCGACAGTTGAAAATTATTTTTTGAATAATTTACTATAGAAAAGGCAATCCCTGGCGTAATTAAAATTTGCGACAGTTGAAAATTATTTTTTGAATAATTTACTATAGAAAAGGCAATCCCTGGCGGATTTGAAATTTGCGACAGTAAAAAATTATTTTTTGAATAATTTACTATAGAAAAGGCAATCCCTGGGATATTTAAAATTTGCGACAGTAAAAAATTATTTTTTGAATAATTTACTATAGAAAAGGCAATCCCTGGCGTAATTAAAATTTGCGACAGTAGAAAATTATTTTTTGAATAATTTACTATAGAAAAGGCAATCCCCGGGATATTTAAACTTTGCGACAGTAAAAAATTATTTTTTGAATAATTTACTATAGAAAAGGCAATCCCTGGCGTAATTAAAATTTGCGACAGTAGAAAATTATTTTTTGAATAATTTACTATAGAAAAGGCAATCCCTGGGATATTTAAAATTTGCGACAGTAAAAAATTATTTTTTGAATAATTTACTATAGAAAAGGCAATCCCTGGCGTATTTAAAATTTGCGACAGTAGAAAATTATTTTTTGAATAATTTACTATAGAAAAGGCAATCCCTGGCGGATTTGAAATTTGCGACAGTAAAAAATTATTTTTTGAATAATTTACTATAGAAAAGGCAATCCCTGGCGTAATTAAAATTTGCGACAGTAGAAAATTATTTTTTGAATAATTTACTATAGAAAAGGCAATCCCTGGCGGATTTGAAATTTGCGACAGTAAAAAATTATTTTTTGAATAATTTACTATAGAAAAGGCAATCCCTGGCGTAATTAAAATTTGCGACAGTAGAAAATTATTTCTTGAATAATTTACTATAGAAAAGGCAATCCCTGGGATATTTAAAATTTGCGACAGTAAAAAATTATTTTTTGAATAATTTACTATAGAAAAGGAAATCCCTGGCGTAATTAAAATTTGCGACAGTAGAAAATTATTTTTTGAATAATTTACTATAGAAAAGGCAATCCCTGGGATATTTAAAATTTGCGACAGTAAAAAATTATTTTTTGAATAATTTACTATAGAAAAGGCAATCCCTGGCGCAATTACAATTTGCGACAGTAAAAAATTATTTTTTGAATAATTTACTATAGAAAAGGAAATCCCTGGCGTAATTAAAATTTGCGACAGTTGAAAATTATTTTTTGAATAATTTACTATAGAAAAGGCAATCCCTGGCGTAATTAAAATTTGCGACAGTATAAAATTATTTTTTGAATAATTTACTATAGAAAAGGCAATCCCTGGCGCAATTAAAATTTGCGACAGTTGAAAATTATTTTTTGAATAATTTACTATAGAAAAGGCAATCCCTGGCGGATTTGAAATTTGCGACAGTAAAAAATTATTTTTTGAATAATTTACTATAGAAAAGGCAATCCCTGGCGTAATTAAAATTTGCGACAGTAGAAAATTATTTTTTGAATAATTTACTATAGAAAAGGCAATCCCTGGGATATTTAAAATTTGCGACAGTAAAAAATTATTTTTTGAATAATTTACTATAGAAAAGGCAATCCCTGGCGGATTTGAAATTTTCGACAGTAAAAAATTATTTTTTGAATAATTTACTATAGAAAAGGAAATCCCTGGCGTAATTAAAATTTGCGACAGTAGAAAATTATTTTTTGAATAATTTACTATAGAAAAGGAAATCCCTGGGATATTTAAAATTTGCGACAGTAAAAAATTATTTTTTGAATAATTTACTATAGAAAAGGCAATCCCTGGCGTAATTAAAATTTGCGACAGTAGAAAATTATTTTTTGAATAATTTACTATAGAAAAGGCAATCCCTGGGATATTTAAAATTTGCGACAGAAAAAAATTATTTTTTGAATAATTTACTATAGAAAAGGCAATCCCTGGCGTAATTAAAATTTGCGACAGTAGAAAATTATTTTTTGAATAATTTACTATAGAAAAGGCAATCCCTGGGATATTTAAAATTTGCGACAGTAAAAAATTATTTTTTGAATAATTTACTATAGAAAAGGCAATCCCTGGCGCAATTACAATTTGCGACAGTAAAAAATTATTTTTTGAATAATTTACTATAGAAAAGGAAATCCCTGGCGTAATTAAAATTTGCGACAGTAGAAAATTATTTTTTGAATAATTTACTATAGAAAAGGCAATCCCTGAGATATTTAAAATTTGCGACAGTAAAAAATTATTTTTTGAATAATTTACTATAGAAAAGGCAATCCCTGGCGTAATTAAAATTTGCGACAGTAGAAAATTATTTTTTGAATAATTTACTATAGAAAAGGCAATCCCTGGGATATTTAAAATTTGCGGCAGAAAAAAATTATTTTTTGAATAATTTACTATAGAAAAGGCAATCCCTGGCGTAATTAAAATTTGCGACAGTAGAAAATTATTTTTTGAATAATTTACTATAGAAAAGGCAATCCCTGGGATATTTAAAATTTGCGACAGTAAAAAATTATTTTTTGAATAATTTACTATAGAAAAGGCAATCCCTGGCGTAATTAAAATTTGCGACAGTAGAAAATTATTTTTTGAATAATTTACTATAGAAAAGGCAATCCCTGGGATATTTAAAATTTGCGACAGTAAAAAATTATTTTTTTAATAATTTACTATAGAAAAGGCAATCCCTGGCGTAATTAAAATTTGCGACAGTAGAAAATTATTTTTTGAATAATTTACTATAGAAAAGGCAATCCCTGGCGGATTTGAAATTTGCGACAGTAAAAAATTATTTTTTGAATAATTTACTATAGAAAAGGCAATCCCTGGCGTAATTAAAATTTGCGACAGTAGAAAATTATTTTTTGAATAATTTACTATAGAAAAGGCAATCCCTGGCGGATTTGAAATTTGCGACAGTAAAAAATTATTTTTTGAATAATTTACTATAGAAAAGGCAATCCCTGGCGTAATTAAAATTTGCGACAGTAGAAAATTATTTTTTGAATAATTTACTATAGAAAAGGCAATCCCTGGGATATTTAAAATTTGCGACAGTAAAAAATTATTTTTTGAATAATTTACTATAGAAAAGGCAATCCCTGGCGTAATTAAAATTTGCGACAGTAGAAAATTATTTTTTTTTTAATTTACTATAGAAAAGGCAATCCCTGGGATATTTAAAATTTGCGACAGTAAAAAATTATTTTTTGAATAATTTACTATAGAAAAGGCAATCCCTGGCGTAATTAAAATTTGCGACAGTAGAAAATTATTTTTTGAATAATTTACTATAGAAAAGGCAATCCCTGGGATATTTAAAATTTGCGACAGTAAAAAATTATTTTTTGAATAATTTACTATAGAAAAGGCAATCCCTGGCGCAATTACAATTTGCGAAAGTAAAAAATTATTTTTTGAATAATTTACTATAGAAAAGGAAATCCCTGGCGTAATTAAAATTTGCGACAGTAGAAAATTATTTTTTGAATAATTTACTATAGAAAAGGCAATCCCTGGGATGTTTAAAATTTGCGACAGTAAAAAATTATTTTTTGAATAATTTACTATAGAAAAGGCAATCCCTGGCGTAATTAAAATTTGCGACAGTATAAAATTATTTTTTGAATAATTTACTATAGAAAAGGCAATCCCTGGCGCAATTAAAATTTGCGACAGTTGAAAATTATTTTTTGAATAATTTACTATAGAAAAGGCAATCCCTGGCGGATTTGAAATTTGCGACAGTAAAAAATTATTTTTTGAATAATTTACTATAGAAAAGGCAATCCCTGGGATATTTAAAATTTGCGACAGTAAAAAATTATTTTTTGAATAATTTACTATAGAAAAGGCAATCCCTGGCGTAATTAAAATTTGCGACAGTAGAAAATTATTTTTTGAATAATTTACTATAGAAAAGGCAATCCCCGGGATATTTAAACTTTGCGACAGTAAAAAATTATTTTTTGAATAATTTACTATAGAAAAGGCAATCCCTGGCGTAATTAAAATTTGCGACAGTAGAAAATTATTTTTTGAATAATTTACTATAGAAAAGGCAATCCCTGGGATATTTAAAATTTGCGACAGTAAAAAATTATTTTTTGAATAATTTACTATAGAAAAGGCAATCCCTGGCGTAATTAAAATTTGCGACAGTAGAAAATTATTTTTTGAATAATTTACTATAGAAAAGGCAATCCCTGGCGGATTTGAAATTTGCGACAGTAAAAAATTATTTTTTGAATAATTTACTATAGAAAAGGCAATCCCTGGCGTAATTAAAATTTGCGACAGTAGAAAATTATTTTTTGAATAATTTACTATAGAAAAGGCAATCCCTGGCGGATTTGAAATTTGCGACAGTAAAAAATTATTTTTTGAATAATTTACTATAGAAAAGGCAATCCCTGGCGTAATTAAAATTTGCGACAGTAGAAAATTATTTTTTGAATAATTTACTATAGAAAAGGCAATCCCTGGGATATTTAAAATTTGCGACAGTAAAAAATTATTTTTTGAATAATTTACTATAGAAAAGGAAATCCCTGGCGTAATTAAAATTTGCGACAGTAGAAAATTATTTTTTGAATAATTTACTATAGAAAAGGCAATCCCTGGGATATTTAAAATTTGCGACAGTAAAAAATTATTTTTTGAATAATTTACTATAGAAAAGGCAATCCCTGGCGCAATTACAATTTGCGACAGTAAAAAATTATTTTTTGAATAATTTACTATAGAAAAGGAAATCCCTGGCGTAATTAAAATTTGCGACAGTTGAAAATTATTTTTTGAATAATTTACTATAGAAAAGGCAATCCCTGGCGTAATTAAAATTTGCGACAGTATAAAATTATTTTTTGAATAATTTACTATAGAAAAGGCAATCCCTGGCGCAATTAAAATTTGCGACAGTTGAAAATTATTTTTTGAATAATTTACTATAGAAAAGGCAATCCCTGGCGGATTTGAAATTTGCGACAGTAAAAAATTATTTTTTGAATAATTTACTATAGAAAAGGCAATCCCTGGCGTAATTAAAATTTGCGACAGTAGAAAATTATTTTTTGAATAATTTACTATAGAAAAGGCAATCCCTGGGATATTTAAAATTTGCGACAGTAAAAAATTATTTTTTGAATAATTTACTATAGAAAAGGCAATCCCTGGCGGATTTGAAATTTTCGACAGTAAAAAATTATTTTTTGAATAATTTACTATAGAAAAGGAAATCCCTGGCGTAATTAAAATTTGCGACAGTAGAAAATTATTTTTTGAATAATTTACTATAGAAAAGGAAATCCCTGGGATATTTAAAATTTGCGACAGTAAAAAATTATTTTTTGAATAATTTACTATAGAAAAGGCAATCCCTGGCGTAATTAAAATTTGCGACAGTAGAAAATTATTTTTTGAATAATTTACTATAGAAAAGGCAATCCCTGGGATATTTAAAATTTGCGACAGAAAAAAATTATTTTTTGAATAATTTACTATAGAAAAGGCAATCCCTGGCGTAATTAAAATTTGCGACAGTAGAAAATTATTTTTTGAATAATTTACTATAGAAAAGGCAATCCCTGGGATATTTAAAATTTGCGACAGTAAAAAATTATTTTTTGAATAATTTACTATAGAAAAGGCAATCCCTGGCGCAATTACAATTTGCGACAGTAAAAAATTATTTTTTGAATAATTTACTATAGAAAAGGAAATCCCTGGCGTAATTAAAATTTGCGACAGTAGAAAATTATTTTTTGAATAATTTACTATAGAAAAGGCAATCCCTGAGATATTTAAAATTTGCGACAGTAAAAAATTATTTTTTGAATAATTTACTATAGAAAAGGCAATCCCTGGCGTAATTAAAATTTGCGACAGTAGAAAATTATTTTTTGAATAATTTACTATAGAAAAGGCAATCCCTGGGATATTTAAAATTTGCGGCAGAAAAAAATTATTTTTTGAATAATTTACTATAGAAAAGGCAATCCCTGGCGTAATTAAAATTTGCGACAGTAGAAAATTATTTTTTGAATAATTTACTATAGAAAAGGCAATCCCTGGGATATTTAAAATTTGCGACAGTAAAAAATTATTTTTTGAATAATTTACTATAGAAAAGGCAATCCCTGGCGCAATTACAATTTGCGACAGTAAAAAATTATTTTTTGAATAATTTACTATAGAAAAGGAAATCCCTGGCGTAATTAAAATTTGCGACAGTAGAAAATTATTTTTTGAATAATTTACTATAGAAAAGGCAATCCCTGGGATATTTAAAATTTGCGACAGTAAAAAATTATTTTTTGAATAATTTACTATAGAAAAGGCAATCCCTGGCGCAATTACAATTTGCGACAGTAAAAAATTATTTTTTGAATAATTTACTATAGAAAAGGAAATCCCTGGCGTAATTAAAATTTGCGACAGTTGAAAATTATTTTTTGAATAATTTACTATAGAAAAGGCAATCCCTGGCGTAATTAAAATTTGCGACAGTATAAAATTATTTTTTGAATAATTTACTATAGAAAAGGCAATCCCTGGCGCAATTAAAATTTGCGACAGTTGAAAATTATTTTTTGAATAATTTACTATAGAAAAGGCAATCGCTGGCGGATTTGAAATTTGCGACAGCAAGAAATTATTTTTTGAATAATTTACTATAGAAAAGGCAATCCCTGGCGTAATTAAAATTTGCGACAGTAAAAAATTATTTTTTGAATAATTTACTATAGAAAAGGCAATCCCTGGCGCAATTACAATTTGCGACAGTAAAAAATTATTTTTTGAATAATTTACTATAGAAAAGGCAATCCCTGGCGTAATTAAAATTTGCGACAGTTGAAAATTATTTTTTGAATAATTTACTATATAAAAGGCAATCCCTGGCGTAATTAAAATTTGCGACAGTATAAAATTATTTTTTGAATAATTTACTATAGAAAAGGCAATCCCTGGCGCAATTAAAATTTGCGACAGTTGAAAATTATTTTTTGAATAATTTACTATAGAAAAGGCAATCCCTGGCGGATTTGAAATTTGCGACAGTAAAAAATTATTTTTTGAATAATTTACTATAGAAAAGGCAATCCCTGGCGCAATTAAAATTTGCGACAGTTGAAAATTATTTTTTGAATAATTTACTATAGAAAAGGCAATCCCTGGGATATTTAAAATTTGCGACAGAAAAAAATTATTTTTTGAATAATTTACTATAGAAAAGGCAATCCCTGGCGTAATTAAAATTTGCGACAGTAGAAAATTATTTTTTGAATAATTTACTATAGAAAAGGCAATCCCTGGGATATTTAAAATTTGCGACAGTAAAAAATTATTTTTTGAATAATTTACTATAGAAAAGGCAATCCCTGGCGCAATTACAATTTGCGACAGTAAAAAATTATTTTTTGAATAATTTACTATAGAAAAGGAAATCCCTGGCGTAATTAAAATTTGCGACAGTTGAAAATTATTTTTTGAATAATTTACTATAGAAAAGGCAATCCCTGGCGTAATTAAAATTTGCGACAGTATAAAATTATTTTTTGAATAATTTACTATAGAAAAGGCAATCCCTGGCGCAATTAAAACTTGCGACAGTTGAAAATTATTTTTTGAATAATTTACTATAGAAAAGGCAATCCCTGGCGGATTTGAAATTTGCGACAGTAAAAAATTATTTTTTGAATAATTTACTAAAGAAAAGGCAATCCCTGGCGTAATTAAAATTTGCGACAGTAAAAAATTATTTTTTGAATAATTTACTATAGAAAAGGCAATCCCTGGCGCAATTACAATTTGGGACAGTAAAAAATTATTTTTTGAATAATTTACTATAGAAAAGGCAATCCCTGGCGTAATTAAAATTTGCGACAGTTGAAAATTATTTTTTGAATAATTTACTATATAAAAGGCAATCCCTGGCGTAATTAAAATTTGCGACAGTATAAAATTATTTTTTGAATAATTTACTATAGAAAAGGCAATCTCTGGCGCAATTAAAATTTGCGACAGTTGAAAATTATTTTTTGAATAATTTACTATAGAAAAGGCAATCCCTGGCGGATTTGAAATTTGCGACAGTAAAAAATTATTTTTTGAATAATTTACTATAGAAAAGGCAATCCCTGGCGTAATTAAAATTTGCGACAGTAGAAAATTATTTTTTGAATAATTTACTATAGAAAAGGCAATCCCTGGCGCAATTAAAATTTGCGACAGTAGAAAATTATTTTTTGAATAATTTACTATAGAAAAGGCAATCCCTGGGATATTTAAAATTTGCGACAGAAAAAAATTATTTTTTGAATAATTTACTATAGAAAAGGCAATCCCTGGCGTAATTAAAATTTGCGACAGTAGAAAATTATTTTTTGAATAATTTACTATAGAAAAGGCAATCCTGGCGCAATTAAAATTTGCGACAGTAGAAAATTATTTTTTGAATAATTTACTATAGAAAAGGCAAATCCCTGGCGTAATTAAAATTTGCGACAGTAAAAAATTAATATTTTGAATAATTTACTATAGAAAAGGCAATCCCTGGCGCAATTAAAATTTGCGACAGTAAAAAATTATTTTTTGAATAATTTACTATAGAAAAGGCAATCCCTGGCGTAATTAAAATTTGCGACAGTAAAAAATTAATATTTTGAATAATTTACTATAGAAAAGGCAATCCCAGGCGCAATTAAAATTTGCGACAGTAGAAAATTATTTGTTGAATAATTTACTATAGAAAAGGCAATCCCTGGCGTAATTAAAATTTGCGATAGTAAAAAATTATTTTTTGAATAATTTACTATAGAAAAGGCAATCCCTGGCGTAATTAAAATTTGCGACAGTTGAAAATTATTTTTTGAATAATTTACTATAGAAAAGGCAATCCCTGGCGTAATTAAAATTTGCGACAGTAGAAAATTATTTTTTGAATAATTTACTATAGCAAAGGCAATCCCTGGCGCAATTAAAATTTGCGACAGTAGAAAATTATTTTTTGAATAATTTACTATAGAAAAGGCAATCCCTGGCGGATTTGAAATTTGCGACAGTTGAAAATTATTTTTTGAATAATTTACTATAGAAAAAGCAATCCCTGGCGGATTTGAAATTTGCGATAGTAAAAAATTATTTTTTGAATAATTTACTATAGAAAGCAATCCCTGGCGTATTTAAAATTTGCGACAGTATAAAATTATTTTTTGAATAATTTACTATAGAAAAGGCAATCCCTGGCTGATTTGAAATTTGCGATAGTAAAAAATTATTTTTTGAATAATTTACTATAGAAAAGGCAATCCCTGGCGTATTTAAAATTTGCGACAGTATAAATTATTTTTTGAATAATTTACTATAGAAAAGGCAATCCCTGGCGTAATTAAAATTTGCGACAGTAAAAAATTAATATTTTGAATAATTTACTATAGAAAAGGCAATCCCTGGCGTAATTAAAATTTGCGACAGTAGAAAATTATTTTTTGAATAATTTACTATAGAAAAGGCAATCCCTGGCGTAATTAAAATTTGCGACAGTAGAAAATTATTTTTTGAATAATTTACTATAGAAAAGGCAATCCCTGGGATATTTAAAATTTGCGACAGTAAAAATTATTTTTTGAATTATTTACTATAGAAAAGGCAATCCCTGGCGCAATTAAAATTTGCGACAGTAGAAAATTATTTTTTGAATAATTTACTATAGAAAAGGCAATCCCTGGCGTAATTAAAATTTGCGACAGTAAAAAATTATTTTTTGAATAATTTACTATAGAAAAGGCAATCCCTGGCGTAATTAAAATTTGCGACAGTTGAAAATTACTTTTTGAATAATTTACTATAGAAAAGGCAATCCCTGGCGTAATTAAAATTTGCGACAGTAAAAAATTATTTTTTGAATAATTTACTATAGAAAAGGCAATCCCTGGCGCAATTAAAATTTGCGACAGTAGAAAATTATTTTTTGAATAATTTACTATAGAAAAGGCAATCCCTGGCGGATTTGAAATTTGCGACAGTAAAAAATTATTTTTTGAATAATTTACTATAGAAAAGGCAATCCCTGGCGTAATTAAAATTTGCGACAGTAGAAAATTATTTTTTGAATAATTTACTATAGAAAAGGCAATCCCTGGCGCAATTAAAATTTGCGACAGTAGAAAATTATTTTTTGAATAATTTACTATAGAAAAGGCAATCCCTGGCGCAATTAAAATTTGCGACAGTATAAAATTATTTTTTGAATAATTTACTATAGAAAAGGCAATCCCTGGCGTAATTAAAATTTGCGACAGTAAAAATTATTTTTTGAATAATTTACTATAGAAAAGGCAATCCCTGGCGCAATAAAAATTTGCGACAGTAGAAAATTATTTTTTGAATAATTTACTATAGAAAAGGCAATCCCTGGCGGATTTGAAATTTGCGACAGCAAAAATTATTTTTTGAATAATTTACTATAGAAATGGCAATCCCTGGCGCAATTAAAATTTGCGACAGTAGAAAATTATTTTTTGAATAATTTACTATAGAAAAGGCAATCCCTGGCGGATTTGAAATTTGCGACAGTATAAAATTATTTTTTGAATAATTTACTATAGAAAAGGCAATCCCTGGCGGATTTGAAATTTGCGACAGTATAAAATTATTTTTTGAATAATCTACTATAGAAAAGGCAATCCCTGGCGTAATTAAAATTTGCGACAGTAGAAAATTATTTTTTTGAATAATTTACTATAGAAAAGCAAACCCTGGCGGATTTGAAATTTGCGACAGTAAAAAAATATTTTTTGAATAATTTACTATAGAAAAGGCAATCCCTGGCGGATTTGAAATTTGCGACAGTAAAAAATTATTTTTTGCATAATTTACTATAGAAAAGGCAATCCCTGGCGTAATTAAAATTTGCGACAGTATAAAATTATTTTTTGAATAATTTACTATAGAAAAGGCAATCCCTGGCGTAATTAAAATTTGCGACAGTATAAAATTATTTTTTGAATAATTTACTATAGAAAAGGCAATCCCTGGGATATTTAAAATTTGCGACAGTATAATATTATTTTTTGAATAATTTACTATAGAAAAGGCAATCCCTGGCGCAATTAAAATTTGCGACAGTAGAAAATTATTTTTTGAATAATTTACTATAGAAAAGGCAATCCCTGGCGGATTTGAAATTTGCGACAGTAAAAAATTATTTTTTGAATAATTTACTATAGAAAAGGCAATCCCTGGCGCAATTAAAATTTGCGACAGTAGAAAATTATTTTTTGAATAATTTACTATAGAAAAGGCAATCCCTGGCGGATTTGAAATTTGCGACAGTATAATATTATTTTTTGAATAATTTACTATAGAAAAGGCAATCCCTGGCGGATTTGAAATTTGCGACAGTATAAAATTATTTTTTGAATAATTTACTATAGAAAAGGCAATCCCTGGCGTAATTAAAAGTTGCGACAGTATAAAATTATTTTTTGAATAATTTACTATAGAAAAGGCAATCCCTGGGATATTTAAAATTTGCGACAGTATAATATTATTTTTTGAATAATTTACTATAGAAAAGGCAATCCCTGGCGCAATTAAAATTTGCGACAGTTGAAAATTATTTTTTGAATAATTTACTATAGAAAAGGCAATCCCTGGCGCAATTAAAATTTGCGACAGTAGAAAATTATTTTTTGAATAATTTACTATAGAAAAGGCAATCCCTGGCGCAATTAAAATTTGCGACAGTATAAAATTATTTTTTGAATAATTTACTATAGAAAAGGCAATCCCCGGGCGTAATTAAAATTTGCGACAGTTGAAAATTATTTTTTGAATAATTTACTATAGAAAAGGCAATCCATGGCGCACTTAAAATTTGCGACAGTAAAAAATTATTTTTTGAAAAATTTACTGTAGAAAAGGCAATCCCTGGGATATTTAAAATTTGCGACAGTAAAAAATTATTTTTTTGAATAATTTACTATAGAAAAGGCAATCCCTGGCGTAATTAAAATTTGCGACAGTAGAAAATTTTTTTGTGAGAAATTTACTGTAGAAAAGGCAATCCCTGGCGTATTTAAAATTTGCGACAGTAAAAAATTATTTTTTGAATAATTTACTATAGAAAAGGCAATCCCTGGGTTATTTAAAATTTGCGACAGTAAAAAATTATTTTTTTGCAAAATTTACCATAGAAAAAGCAATCCCTGGCGTAGTTAAAATTTGCGACAGTTGAAAATTATTTTTTGAATAATTTACTATAGAAAAGGCAATCCCTGGCGTAATTAAAATTTGCGACAGTAAAAATTATTTTTTGAATAATTTACTATAGAAAAGGCAATCCCTGGCGCAATAAAAATTTGCGACAGTAGAAAATTATTTTTTGAATAATTTACTATAGAAAAGGCAATCCCTGGCGGATTTGAAATTTGCGACAGCAAAAATTATTTTTTGAATAATTTACTATAGAAATGGCAATCCCTGGCGCAATTAAAATTTGCGACAGTAGAAAATTATTTTTTGAATAATTTACTATAGAAAAGGCAATCCCTGGCGGATTTGAAATTTGCGACAGTATAAAATTATTTTTTGAATAATTTACTATAGAAAAGGCAATCCCTGGCGGATTTGAAATTTGCGACAGTATAAAATTATTTTTTGAATAATTTACTATAGAAAAGGCAATCCCTGGCGTAATTAAAATTTGCGACAGTAGAAAATTATTTTTTGAATAATTTACTATAGAAAAGCAAAACCTGGCGGATTTGAAATTTGCGACAGTAAAAAAATATTTTTTGAATAATTTACTATAGAAAAGGCAATCCCTGGCGGATTTGAAATTTGCGACAGTAAAAAATTATTTTTTGCATAATTTACTATAGAAAAGGCAATCCCTGGCGTAATTAAAATTTGCGACAGTATAAAATTATTTTTTGAATAATTTACTATAGAAAAGGCAATCCCTGGCGTAATTAAAATTTGCGACAGTATAAAATTATTTTTTGAATAATTTACTATAGAAAAGGCAATCCCTGGGATATTTAAAATTTGCGACAGTATAATATTATTTTTTGAATAATTTACTATAGAAAAGGCAATCCCTGGCGCAATTAAAATTTGCGACAGTAGAAAATTATTTTTTGAATAATTTACTATAGAAAAGGCAATCCCTGGCGGATTTGAAATTTGCGACAGTAAAAAATTATTTTTTGAATAATTTACTATAGAAAAGGCAATCCCTGGCGCAATTAAAATTTGCGACAGTAGAAAATTATTTTTTGAATAATTTACTATAGAAAAGGCAATCCCTGGCGGATTTGAAATTTGCGACAGTATAATATTATTTTTTGAATAATTTACTATAGAAAAGGCAATCCCTGGCGGATTTGAAATTTGCGACAGTATAAAATTATTTTTTGAATAATTTACTATAGAAAAGGCAATCCCTGGCGTAATTAAAATTTGCGACAGTATAAAATTATTTTTTGAATAATTTACTATAGAAAAGGCAATCCCTGGGATATTTAAAATTTGCGACAGTATAATATTATTTTTTGAATAATTTACTATAGAAAAGGCAATCCCTGGCGCAATTAAAATTTGCGACAGTAGAAAATTATTTTTTGAATAATTTACTATAGAAAAGGCAATCCTGGCGGATTTGAAATTTGCGACAGTAAAAAATTATTTTTTGAATAATTTACTATAGAAAAGGCAATCCCTGGCGCAATTAAAATTTGCGACAGTAGAAAATTATTTTTTGAATAATTTACTATAGAAAAGGCAATCCCTGGCGGATTTGAAATTTGCGACAGTATAATATTATTTTTTGAATAATTTACTATAGAAAAGGCAATCCCTGGCGGATTGGAAATTTGCGACAGTATAAAATTATTTTTTGAATAATTTACTATAGAAAAGGCAATCCCTGGCGTAATTAAAATTTGCGACAGTAGAAAATTATTTTTTGAATAATTTACTATAGAAAAGGCAATTCCTGGCGGATTTGAAATTTTCGACAGTAAAAAATTATTTTTTGAATAATTTACTATAGAAAAGGCAATCCCTGGCGGATTTGAAATTTGCGACAGTAAAAAATTATTTTTTGAAAAATTTACTATAGAAAAGGCAATCCCTGCCGTAATTAAAATTTGCGAAAGTATAAAATTATTTTTTGAATAATTTACTATAGAAAAGGCAATCCCTGGCGTAATTAAAATTTGCGACAGTATAAAATTATTTTTTGAATAATTTACTATAGAAAAGGCAATCCCTGGGATATTTAAAATTTGCGACAGTATAAAATTATTTTTTGAATAATTTACTATAGAAAAGGCAATCCCTGGGATATTTAAAATTTGCGACAGTAGAAAATTATTTTTTGAATAATTTACTATAGAAAAGGCAATCCCTGGGATATTTAAAATTTGCGACAGTAGAAAATTATTTTTTGCAAAATTTACTATAGAAAAGGCAATCCCTGGCGTAATTAAAATTTGCGGCAGTAGAAAATTAATTTTTGAATAATTTACTATAGAAAAGGCAATCCCTGGCGTAATTAAAATTTGCGACAGTAAAAAATTAATATTTTTAATAATTTACTATAGAAAAGGCAATCCCTGGCGTAATTAAAATTTGCGACAGTAAAAAATTATTTTTTTGCAAAATTTACTATAGAAAAGGCAATCCCTGGCGTAATTAAAATTTGCGACAGTTGAAAATTATTTTTTGAATAATTTACTATAGAAAAGGCAATCCTTGGCGTAATTAAAATTTGCGACAGTTGAAAATTATTTTTTGAATTATTTACTATAGAAAAGGCAGTCCCTGGCGTAATTAAAATTTGCGACAGTAGAAAATTATTTTTTGAATAATTTACTATAGAAAAGGCAATCCCTGGCGTAATTAAAATTTGCGACAGTAAAAAATTATTTTTTGAATAATTTACTATAGAAAAGGCAATCCCTGGCGGATTTGAAATTTGCGACAGTAAAAAATTATTTTTTGAATAATTTACTATAGAAAAGGCAATCCCTGGCGTAATTAAAATTTTCGACAGTAGAAAATTATTTTTTGAATAATTTACTATAGAAAAGGCAATCCCTGGCGGATTTGAAATTTGCGACAGTAAAAAATTATTTTTTGAATAATTTACTATAGAAAAGGCAATCCCTGGCGTAATTAAAATTTGCGACAGTAGAAAATTATTTTTTGAATAATTTACTATAGAAAAGGCAATCCCTGGCGGATTTGAAATTTGCTACAGTAAAAAATTATTTTTTGAATAATTTACTATAGAAAAGGCAATCCCTGGCGTAATTAAAATCTGCGACAGTAAAAAATTATTTTTTGAATAATTTACTATAGAAAAGGCAATCCCTGGCGCAATTAAAATTTGCGACAGTAGAAGATTATTTTTTGAATAATTTACTATAGAAAAGGCAATCCCTGGCGTAATTAAAATTTGCGACAGTAGAAAATTATTTTTTGAATAATTTACTATAGAAAAGGCAATCCCTGGCGGATTTGAAATTTGCGACAGTAAAAAATTATTTTTTGAATAATTTACTAGAGAAAAGGCAATCCCTGGCGTAATTACAATTTGCGTCAGTAGAAAATTAATTTTTGAATAATTTACTATAGAAAAGGCAATCCCTGGCGGATTTGAAATTTGCGACAGTTGAAAATTATTTTTTGAATAATTTACTATAGAAAAGGCAATCCCTGGCGTAATTAAAATTTGCGACAGTAAAAAATTAATATTTTTAATAATTTACTATAGAAAAGGCAATCCCTGGCGTAATTAAAATTTGCGACAGTAAAAAATTATTTTTTTGCAAATTTACTATAGAAAAGGCAATCCCTGGCGTAATTAAAATTTGCGACAGTTGAAAATTATTTTTTGAATAATTTACTATAGAAAAGGCAATCCTTGGCGTAATTAAAATTTGCGACAGTTGAAAATTATTTTTTGAATTATTTACTATAGAAAAGGCAATCCCTGGCGTAATTAAAATTTGCGACAGTACAAAATTATTTTTTGAATTATTTACTATAGAAAAGGCAATCCCTGGCTGATTTGAAATTTGCGACAGTTGAAAATTATTTTTTGAATAATTTACTATAGAAAAGGCAATCCCTGGCGTAATTAAAATTTGCGACAGTAAAAATTAATATTTTTAATAATTTACTATAGAAAAGGCAATCCCTGGCGTAATTAAAATTTGCGACAGTAAAAAATTATTTTTTTGCAAAATTTACTATAGAAAAGGCAATCCCTGGCGTAATTAAAATTTCCGACAGTTGAAAATTATTTTTTGAATAATTTACTATAGAAAAGGCAATCCTTGGCGTAATTAAAATTTGCGACAGTTGAAAATTATTTTTTGAATTATTTACTATAGAAAAGGCAATCCCTGGTGTAATTAAAATTTGCGACAGTAGAAAATTATTTTTTGAATAATTTACTATAGAAAAGGCAATCCCTGGCGTAATTAAAATTTGCGACAGTAAAAAATTATTTTTTGAATAATTTACTATAGAAAAGGCAATCCCTGGCGGATTTGAAATTTGCGACAGTAAAAAATTATTTTTTGAATAATTTACTACAGAAAAGGCAATCCCTGGCGTAATTAAAATTTTCGACAGTAGAAAATTATTTTTTGAATAATTTACTATAGAAAAGGCAATCCCTGGCGGATTTGAAATTTGCGACAGTAAAAAATTATTTTTTGAATAATTTACTATAGAAAAGGCAATCCCTGGCGTAATTAAAATTTGCGACAGTAGAAAATTATTTTTTGAATAATTTACTATAGAAAAGGCAATCCCTGGCGGATTTGAAATTTGCTACAGTAAAAAATTATTTTTTGAATAATTTACTATAGAAAAGGCAATCCCTGGCGTAATTAAAATCTGCGACAGTAAAAAATTATTTTTTGAATAATTTACTATAGAAAAGGCAATCCCTGGCGCAATTAAAATTTGCGACAGTAGAAGATTATTTTTTGAATAATTTACTATAGAAAAGGCAATCCCTGGCGTGATTAAAATTTGCGACAGTAGAAAATTATTTTTTGAATAATTTACTATAGAAAAGGCAATCCCTGGCGGATTTGAAATTTGCGACAGTAAAAAATTATTTTTTGAATAATTTACTATAGAAAAGGCAATCCCTGGCGTAATTACAATTTGCGTCAGTAGAAAATTAATTTTTGAATAATTTACTATAGAAAAGGCAATCCCTGGCGGATTTGAAATTTGCGACAGTTGAAAATTATTTTTTGAATAATTTACTATAGAAAAGGCAATCCCTGGCGTAATTAAAATTTGCGACAGTAAAAAATTAATATTTTTAATAATTTACTATAGAAAAGGCAATCCCTGGCGTAATTAAAATTTGCGACAGTAAAAAATTATTTTTTTGCAAAATTTACTATAGAAAAGGCAATCCCTGGCGTAATTAAAATTTGCGACAGTTGAAAATTATTTTTTGAATAATTTACTATAGAAAAGGCAATCCCTGGCGTAATTAAAATTTGCGACAGTTGAAAATTATTTTTTGAATAATTTACTATAGAAAAGGCAATCCCTGGCGTAATTAAAATTTGCGACAGTAGAAAATTATTTTTTGAATAATTTACTATAGAAAAGGCAATCCCTGGCGTAATTAAAATTTGCGACAGTAAAAAATTATTTTTTGAATAATTTACTATAGAAAAGGCAATCCCTGGCGGATTTGAAATTTGCGACAGTAAAAAATTATTTTTTGAATAATTTACTATAGAAAAGGCAATCCCTGGCGTAATTAAAATTTTCGACAGTAGAAAATTATTTTTTGAATAATTTACTATAGAAAAGGCAATCCCTGGCGGATTTGAAATTTGCGACAGTAAAAAATTATTTTTTGAATAATTTACTATAGAAAAGGCAATCCCTGGCGTAATTAAAATTTGCGACAGTAGAAAATTATTTTTTGAATAATTTACTATAGAAAAGGCAATCCCTGGCGGATTTGAAATTTGCTACAGTAAAAAATTATTTCTTGAATAATTTACTATAGAAAAGGCAATCCCTGGCGTAATTAAAATCTGCGACAGTAAAAAATTATTTTTTGAATAATTTACTATAGAAAAGGCAATCCCTGGCGCAATTAAAATTTGCGACAGTAGAAGATTATTTTTTGAATAATTTACTATAGAAAAGGCAATCCCTGGCGTAATTAAAATTTGCGACAGTAGAAAATTATTTTTTGAATAATTTACTATAGAAAAGGCAATCCCTGGCGTAATTAAAATTTGCGACAGTAAAAAATTATTTTTTGAATAATTTACTATAGAAAAGGCAATCCCTGGCGGATTTGAAATTTGCGACAGTAAAAAATTATTTTTTGCATAATTTACTATAGAAAAGGCAATCCCTGGCGTAATTAAAATTTGCGACAGTAGAAAATTATTTTTTGAATAATTTACTATAGAAAAGGCAATCCCTGGCGTATTTAAAATTTGCGACAGTAAAAAATTATTTTTTGAATAATTTACTATAGAAAAGGCAATCCCTGGCGTAATTAAAATTTGCGACAGTAAAAAATTATTTTTTGAATAATTTACTATAGAAAAGGCAATCCCTGGCGCAATTAATATTTGCGACAGTAGAAAATTATTTTTTGAATAATTTACTATAGAAAAGGCAATCCCTGGCGTAATTAAAATTTGCGACAGTACAAAATTATTTTTTGAATAATTTACTATAGAAAAGGCAATCCCTGGCGTAATTAAAATTTGCGACAGTAGAAAATTATTTTTTGAATAATTTACTATAGAAAAGGCAATCCCTGGCGGATTTGAAATTTGCTACAGTAAAAAATTATTTTTTGAATAATTTACTATAGAAAAGGCAATCCCTGGCGTAATTAAAATTTGCGACAGTAAAAAATTATTCTTTGAATAATTTACTATAGAAAAGGCAATCCCTGGCGCAATTAAAATTTGCGACAGTAGAAAATTATTTTTTGAATAATTTACTATAGAAAAGGCAATCCCTGGCGTAATTAAAATTTGCGACAGTAGAAAATTATTTTTTGAATAATTTACTATAGAAAAGGCAATCCCTGGCGGATTTGAAATTTGCGACAGTTGAAAATTATTTTTTGAATAATTTACTATAGAAAAGGCAATCCCTGGCGTAATTAAAATTTGCGACAGTTGAAAATTATTTTTTTAATAATTTACTATAGAAAAGGCAATCCCTGGGATATTTAAAATTTGCGACAGTAAAAAATTATTTTTTGAAAAATTTACTATAGAAAAGGTAATCCCTGGCGGATTTGAAATTTGCGACAGTAAAAAATTATTTTTTGAATAATTTACTATAGAAAAGGCAATCCCTGGCGTAATTAAAATTTGCGACAGTAAAAAATTATTTTTTTTGCAAAATTTACTATAGAAAAGGCAATCCCTGGCGTATTTAAAATTTGCGACAGTAAAAAATTATTTTTTGAATAATTTACTATAGAAAAGGCAACCCTGGCGTAATTAAAATTTGCGACAGTTGAAAGTTATTTTTTGAATAATTTACTATAGAAAAGGCAATCCCTGGCGGATTTGAAATTTGCGACAGTAGAAAATTATTTTTTGAATAATTTACTATAAAAAGGCAATCCCTGGCGTAATTAAAATTTCCGAGAGTAGAAAATTATTTTTTGAATAATTTACTATAGAAAAGGCAATCCCTGGCGGATTTGAAATTTGCGACAGTAAAAAATTATTTTTTGAATAATTTACTATAGAAAAGGCAATCCCTGGCGCAATTAAAATTTCCGACAGTTGAAAATTATTTTTTGAATAATTTACTATAGAAAAGGCAATCCCTGGCGTAATTAAAATTTGCGACAGTAAAAAATTATTTTTTGAATAATTTACTATAGAAAAGGCAATCCCCGGCGCAATTAAAATTTGCGACTGTAGAAAATTATTTTTTGAATAATTTACTATAGAAAAGGCAATCCCTGGCGTAATTAAAATTTGCGACAGTAGAAAATTATTTTTTGAATAATTTACTATAGAAAAGGCAATCCCTGGTGTAATTAAAATTTGCGACAGTAGAAAATTTATTTTTTGAATAATTTACTATAGAAAAGGCAATCCCTGGCGCAATTAAAATTTGCGACAGTTGAAAATTATTTTTTGAATAATTTACTATAGAAAAGGCAATCCCTGGCGTAATTAAAATTTGCGACAGTAAAAAATTATTTTTTGAATAATTTACTATAGAAAAGGCAATCCCTGGCGCAATTAAAATTTGCGACAGTAGAAAATTATTTTTTGAATAATTTACTATAGAAAAGGCAATCCCTGGCGGATTTGAAATTTGCGACAGTTGAAAATTATTTTTTGAATAATTTACTATAGAAAAGGCAATCCCTGGCGTAATTAAAATTTGCGACAGTTGAAAATTATTTTTTGAATAATTTACTATATAAAAGGCAATCCCTGGGATATTTAAAATTTGCGACAGTAAAAAATTATTTTTTGAAAAATTTACTATAGAAAAGGCAATCCCTGGCGGATTTGAAATTTGCGACAGTAAAAAATTATTTTTTGAATAATTTACTATAGAAAAGGCAATCCCTGGCGTAATTAAAATTTGCGACAGTAAAAAATTATTTTTTTGCAAAATTTGCTATAGAAAATGCAAACCCTGGCGTATTTAAAATTTGCGACAGTAAAAAATTATTTTTTGAATAATTTACTATAGAAAAGGCAATCCCTGGCGTAATTAAAATTTGCGACAGTTGAAAATTATTTTTGAATAATTTACTATAGAAAAGGCAATCCCTGGCGGATTTGAAATTTGCGACAGTAGAAAATTATTTTTTGAATAATTTACTATAGAAAAGGCAATCCCTGGCGTAATTAAAATTTGCGACAGTAGAAAATTATTTTTTGAATAATTTACTATAGAAAAGGCAATCCCTGGCGGATTTGAAATTTGCGACAGTAAAAAATTATTTTTTGAATAATTTACTATAGAAAAGGCAATCCCTGGCGCAATTAAAATTTGCGACAGTTGAAAAATATTTTTTGAATAATTTACTATAGAAAAGCAATCCCTGTCGTAATTAAAATTTGCGACAGTTGAAAATTATTTTTTGAATAATTTACTATAGAAAAGGCAATCCCTGGCGCAATTAAAATTTGCGACAGTAGAAAATTATTTTTTGAATAATTTACTATAGAAAAGGCAATCCCTGACGGATTTGAAATTTGCGACAGTAAAAAATTATTTTTTGAATAATTTACTATAGAAAAGGCAATCCCTGGCGTAATTAAAATTTGCGACAGTAGAAAATTATTTTTTTAATAATTTACTATAGAAAAGGCAATCCCTGGCGGATTTGAAATTTGCGACAGTAAAAAATTATTTTTTGAATAATTTACTATAGAAAAGGCAATCCCTGGCGTAATTAAAATTTGCGACAGTAGAAAATTATTTTTTGAATAATTTACTATAGAAAAGGCAATCCCTGGCGGGTTTGAAATTTGCGAGAGTAAAAAATTATTTTTTGAATAATTTACTATAGAAAAGGCAATCCCTGGCGTAATTAAAATTTGCGACAGTTGAAAATTATTTTTTTGAATAATTTACAATAGAAAAGGCAATCCCTGGCGTAATTAAAATTTGCGGCAGTTGAAAATTATTTTATGAATAATTTACTATAGAAAAGGCAATCCCTGGCGCAATTAAAATTTGCGACAGTTGAAAATTATTTTTTGAATAATTTACTATAGAAAAGGCAATCCCTGGCGTAATTAAAATTTGCGACAGTAGAAAATTATTTTTTGAATAATTTACTATAGAAAAGGCAATCCCTGGCGGATTTGAAATTTGCGACAGTTGAAAATTATTTTTTGAATAATTTACTATAGAAAAGGCAATCCCTGGCGTAATTAAAATTTGCGACAGTTGAAAATTATTTTTTGAATAATTTACTATAGAAAAGGCAATCCCTTGGATATTTAAAATTTGCGACAGTAAAAAATTATTTTTTGAAAAATTTACTATAGAAAAGGCAATCCCTGGCGGATTTGAAATTTGCGACAGTAGAAAATTATTTTTTGAATAATTTACTATAGAAAAGGCAATCCCTGGCGGATTTGAAATTTGCGACAGTAAAAAATTATTTTTTGAAAAATTTACTATAGAAAAGGCAATCCCTGGCGGATTTGAAATTTGCGACAGTTGAAAATTATTTTTTGAATAATTTACTATAGAAAAGGCAATCCCTGGCGTAATTAAAATTTGCGACAGTAGAAAATTATTTTTTGAATAATTTACTATAGAAAAGGCAATCCCTGGCGGATTTGAAATTTGCGACAGTAAAAAATTATTTTTTGAATAATTTACTATAGAAAAGGCAATCCCTGGCGTAATTAAAATTTACGACAGTTGAAAATTATTTTTTGAATAATTTACTATAGAAAAGGCAATCCCTGGCGAAATTAAAATTTGCGACAGTTGAAAATTATTTTTTGAATAATTTACTATAGAAAAGGCAATCCTGGCGGATTTGAAATTTGCGACAGTAGAAAATTATTTTTTGAATAATTTACTATAGAAAAGGCAATCCCTGGCGGATTTGAAATTTGCGACAGTAAAATATTATTTTTTGAATAATTTACTATAGAAAAGGCAATCCCTGGCGTAATTAAAATTTGCGACAGTAGAAAATTATTTTTTTAATAATTTACTATAGAAAAGGCAATCCCTGGCGGATTTGAAATTTGTGACAGTAAAAAATTATTTTTTGAATAATTTACTATAGAAAAGGCAATCCCTGGCGTAATTAAAATTTGCGACAGTAGAAAATTATTTTTTGAATAATTTACTATAGAAAAGGCAATCCCTGGCGGATTTGAAATTTGCGAGAGTAAAAAATTATTTTTGAATAATTTACTATAGAAAAGGCAATCCCTGGCGTAATTAAAATTTGCGACAGTTGAAAATTATTTTTTGAATAATTTACTATAGAAAAGGCAATCCCTGGCCAATTAAAATTTGCGACAGTAGAAAATTATTTTTTGAATAATTTACTATAGAAAAGGCAATCCCTGTCGCAATTAAAATTTGCGACAGTTGAAAATTATTTTTTGAATAATTTACTATAGAAAAGGCAATCCCTGGCGTAATTAAAATTTGCGACAGTAGAAAATTATTTTTTGAATAATTTACTATAGAAAAGGCAATCCCTGGCGGATTTGAAATTTGCGACAGTAAAAAATTATTTTTTGAATAATTTACTATTTGACAGTTGAAAATTATTTTTTGAATAATTTACTATAGAAAAGGCAATCCCTGGCGTAATTAAAATTTGCGACAGAAAAAAATTATTTTTTGAATAATTTACTATAGAAAAGGCAATCCCTGGCGCAATTAAAATTTGCGACAGTAGAAAATTATTTTTTGGATAATTTACTATAGAAAAGGCAATCCCTGGCGGATTTGAAATTTGCGACAGTTGAAAATTATTTTTTTGCAAAATTTACTATAGAAAAGGCAATTCCTGGCGTATTTAAAATTTGCGACAGTAAAAAATTATTTTTTGAATAATTTACTATAGAAAAGGCAATCCCTGGCGTAATTAAAATTTGCGACAGTTGAAAATTATTTTTTGAATAATTTACTATAGAAAAGGCAATCCCTGGCGTATTTGAAATTTGCGACAGTAGAAAATTATTTTTTTAATAATTTACTATAGAAAAGGCAATCGCTGGCGTGATTAAAATTTGCCACAGTAGAAAATTATTTTTTGAATAATTTACTATAGAAAAGGCAATCCCTGGCGGATTTGAAATTTGCGACAGTAAAAAATTATTTTTTGAATAATTTACTATAGAAAAGGCAATCCCTGGCGTAATTAAAATTTGCGACAGTTGAAAATTATTTTTTGAATAATTTACTATAGAAAAGGCAATCCCTGGCGTAAATAAAATTTGCGGCAGTTGAAAATTATTTTTTGAATAATTTACTATAGAAAAGGCAATCCCTGGCGCAATTAAAATTTGCGACAGTTGAAAATTATTTTTTGAATAATTTACTATAGAAAAGGCAATCCCTGGCGTAATTAAAATTTGCGACAGTAAAAAATTATTTTTTGAATAATTTACTATAGAAAAGGCAATCCCTGGCACAATTAAAATTTGCGACAGTAGAAAATTATTTTTTGAATAATTTACTATAGAAAAGGCAATCCCTGCCGGATTTGAAATTTGCGACATTTGAAAATTATTTTTTGAATAATTTACTATAGAAAAGGCAATCCCTGGGATATTTAAAATTTGCGACAGTAAAAAATTATTTTTTGAAAAATTTACTATAGAAAAGGCAATCCCTGGCGGATTTGAAAATTATTTTTTGAATAATTTACTATAGAAAAGGCAATCCCTGGCGTAATTAAAATTTGCGACAGTTGAAAATTATTTTTTGAATAATTTACTATAGAAAAGGCAATCCCTGGCCAATTAAAATTTGCGACAGTAGAAAATTATTTTTTGAATAATTTACTATAGAAAAGGCAATCCCTGGCGGATTTGAAATTTGCGACAGTAAAAAATTATTTTTTGAATAATTTACTATAGAAAAGGCAATCCCTGGCGTAATTAAAATTTGCGACAGTAGAAAATTATTTTTTGAATAATTTACTATAGAAAAGGCAATCCCTGGCGGATTTGAAATTTGCGACAGTAAAAAATTATTTTTTGAATAATTTACTATTTGACAGTTGAAAGTTATTTTTTGAATAATTTACTATAGAAAAGGCAATCCCTGGCGTAATTAAAATTTGCGACAGTAAAAAATTATTTTTTGAATAATTTACTATAGAAAAGGCAATCCCTGGCGCAATTAAAATTTGCGACAGTAGAAATTTATTTTTTGAATAATTTACTATAGAAAAGGCAATCCCTGGCGGATTTGAAATTTGCGACAGTTGAAAATTATTTTTTTGCAAAATTTACTATAGAAAAGGCAATTCCTGGCGTATTTAAAATTTACGACAGTAAAAAATTGTTTTTTGAATAATTTACTATAGAAAAGGCAATCCCTGGCGTAATTAAAATTTGCGACAGTTGAAAATTATTTTTTGAATAATTTACTATAGAAAAGGCAATCCCAGGCGTATTTGAAATTTGCGACAGTAGAAAATTATTTTTTGAATAATTTACTATAGAAAAGGCAATCCCTGGCGTGATTAAAATTTGCCACAGTAGAAAATTATTTTTTGAATAATTTACTATAGAAAAGGCAATCCCTGGCGGATTTGAAATTTGCGACAGTAAAAAATTATTTTTTGAATAATTTACTATAGAAAAGGCAATCCATGGCGCAATTAAAATTTGCGACAGTTGAAAATTATTTTTTGAATAATTTACTATAGAAAAGGCAATCCCTGGCGTAATTAAAATTTGCGACAATTATAAATTATTTTTTGAATAATTTACTATAGAAAAGGCAATCCCTGGCGCAATTAAAATTTGCGACAGTAGAAAATTATTTTTTGAATAATTTACTATAGAAAAGGCAATCCCTGGCGGTTTTGAAATTTGCGACAGTAAAAAATTATTTTTTGAATAATTTATTATAGAAATGGCAATCCCTGGCGTAATTAAAATTTGCGACAGTAGAAAATTATTTTTTGAATAATTTACTATAGAAAAGGCAATCCCTGGCGGATTTGAAATTTGCGACAGTAAAAAATTATTTTTTGAATAATTTACTATAGAAAAGGCAATCCCTCGCGTAATTAAAATTTGCGACAATAGAAAATAATTTTTTGAACAATTTACTATAGAAAAGGCAATCCCTGGCGGATTTGAAATTTGCGACAGTAAAAAATTATTTTTTGAATAATTTACTATAGAAAAGGCAATCACTGGCGTAATTAAAATTTGCGACAGTTGAAAATTATTTTTTGAATAATTTACTATAGAAAAGGCAATCCCTGGCGTAATTAAAATTTGCGACAGTTGAAAATTATTTTTTGAATAATTTACTATAGAAAAGGCAATCCCTGGCGCACTTAAAATTTGCGACAGCAAAAAATTATTTTTTGAAAAATTTACTGTAGAAAAGGCAATCCCTGGCGCAATTAAAATTTGCGACAGTAAAAAATTATTTTTTGAATAATTTACTATAGAAAAGGCAATCCCTGGCGTAATTAAAATTTGCGACAGTAGAAAATTATTTTTTGAATAATTTACTATAGAAAAGGCAATCCCTGGCGGATTTGAAATTTGCGACAGTAAAAAATTATTTTTTGAATAATTTACTATAGAAAAGGCAATCCCTGGCGGATTTGAAATTTGCGACAGTAAAAAATTATTTTTTGAATAATTTACTATAGAAAAGGCAATCCCTGGCGTAATTAAAATTTGCGACAGTATAAAATTATTTTTTGAATAATTTACTATAGAAAAGGCAATCCCTGGCGTAATTAAAATTTGCGACAGTATAAAATTATTTTTTGAATAATTTACTATAGAAAAGGCAATCCCTGGGATATTTAAAATTTGCGACAGTATAAAATTATTTTTTGAATAATTTACTATAGAAAAGGCAATCCCGAGATATTTAAAATTTGCGAAAGTAGAAAATTATTTTTTGAATAATTTACTATAGAAAAGGCAATCCCTGGGATATTTAAAATTTGCGACAGTAGAAAATTATTTTTTGAAAAATTTACTATAGAAAAGGCAATCCCTGGCGTAATTAAAGTTTGCGACAGTAGAAAATTATTTTTTGAATAATTTACTATAGAAAAGGCAATCCCTGGCGTAATTGAAATTTGCGACAGTTGAAAATTATTTTTTGAATAATTTACTATAGAAAAGGCAATCCCTGGCGTAATTAAAATTTGCGACAGTATAAAATTATTTTTTGAATAATTTACTATATAAATGGCAATCCCTGGGATATTTAAAATTTGCGACAGTAGAAATTTATTTTTTGCAAAATTTACTATAGAAAAGGCAACCCCTGGCATAATTGAAATTTGCGACAGTAGAAAATTATTTTTTGAATAATTTACTATAGAAAAGGCAATCCCTGGCGGATTTGAAATTTGCGACAGTTGAAAATTATTTTTTGAATAATTTACTATAGAAAAGGCAATCCCTGGTGTAATTAAAATTTGCGACAGTAGAAAATTAATATTTTTAATAATTTACTATAGAAAAGGCAATCCCTGGCGTAATTAAAATTTGCGACAGTAGAAAATTATTTTTTGAATAATTTACTGTAGAAAAGGCAATCCCTGGCGTAATTAAAATTTGCGACGGTAGAAAATTATTTTTTGAATAATTTACTATAGAAAAGGCAATCCCTGGCGGATTGAAATTTGCGACAGTAAAAAATTATTTTTTGAATAATTTACTATAAAAAAGGCAATCCCTGGCGCAATTAAAATTTGCGACAGTTGAAAATTATTTTTTGAATAATTTACTATAGAAAAGGCAATCCCTGGCGTAATTAAAATTTGCGACAGTAGAAAATTATTTTTTGAATAATTTACTATAGAAAAGGCAATCCCTGGCGGATTTGAAATTTGCGACAGTAAAAAATTATTTTTTGAATAATTTACTATAGAAAAGGCAATCCCTGGCGTAATTAAAATTTGCGAGAGTAGAAAATTATTTTTTGAATTATTTACTATAGAAAAGGCAATCCCTGGCGGATTTGAAATTTGCGACAGTAAAAAATTATTTTTTGAATAATTTACTATAGAAAAGGCAATCCTTGGCGTAATTAAAATTTGCGACAGTAAAAAATTATTTTTTGAATAATTTACTATAGAAAAGGCAATCCCTGGCGCAATTAGAATTTGCGACAGTAGAAAATTATTTTTTGAATAATTTACTAAAGAAAAGGCAATCCCTGGCGTAATTAAAATTTGCGACAGTAGAAAATTATTTTTTGAATAATTTACTATAGAAAAGGCAATCCCTGGCGTAATTAAAATTTGCGACAGTAGAAAATTATTTTTTGAATAATTTACAATAGAAAAGGCAATCCCCGGCGTAATTAAAATTTGCGACAGTAGAAAATTATTTTTTGAATAATTTACTATAGAAAAGGCAATCCCTGGCGCAATTAAAATTTGCGGCAGTAAAAAATTATTTTTTGAATAATTTACTATAGAAAGGCAATCCCTGGCGTATTTAAAATTTGCGACAGTTGAAAATTATTTTTTGAATAATTTATTATAGAAAAGGCAATCCCTGGCGTAATTAAAATTTGCGACTGTTGAAAATTATTTTTTGAATAATTTACTATAGAAAAGGCAATCCCTGGCGCAATTAAAATTTGCGACAGTAGAAAATTATTTTTTGAATAATTTACTATAGAAAAGGCAATCCCTGGCGGATTTGAAATTTGCGACAGTAAAAAATTATTTTTTGAATAATTTACTATAGAAAAGGCAATCCCTGGCGTAATTAAAATTTGCGACAGTAAAATATTATTTTTTTGCCAAATTTACTATAGAAAAGGCAATCCCTGGCGTATTTGAAATTTGCGACAGTAAAAAATTATTTTTTGAATAATTTACTATAGAAAAGGCAATCCCTGGCGCAATTAAAATTTGCGACAGTTGAAAATTATTTTTTGAATAATTTACTATAGAAAAGGCAATCCCTGGCGTAATTAAAATTTGCGACAATTGAAAATTATTTTTTGAATAATTTACTATAGAAAAGGCAATCCCTGGCGCAATTAAAATTTGCGACAGTAGAAAATTATTTTTTGAATAATTTACTATAGAAAAGGCAATCCCTGGCGTAATTAAAATTTGCGACAGTAAAAAATTATTTTCTGAATAATTTACTATAGAAAAGGCAATCCCTGGCGTAATTAAAATTTGCGACAGTAGAAAATTATTTTTTGAATAATTTACTATAGAAAAGGCAATCTCTGGCGGATTTGAAATTTGCGACAGTAAAAAATTATTTTTTGAATAATTTACTATAGAAAAGGCAATCCCTGGCGTAATTAAAATTTGCGACAGTAGAAAATTATTTTTTGAATAATTTACTATAGAAAAGGCAATCCCTGGCGGATTTGAAATTTGCGACAGTTGAAAATTATTTTTTGAATAATTTACTATAGAAAAGGCAATCCCTGGCGTAATTAAAATTTGCGAGAGTAAAAAATTATTTTTTGAATAATTTACTATAGAAAAGGCAATCCCTGGCGCAATTAAAATTTGCGACAGTAGAAAATTATTTTTTGAATAATTTACTATAGAAAAGGCAATCCCTGGCGGATTTGAAATTTGCGACAGTTGAAAATTATTTTTTTAATAATTTACTATAGAAAAGGCAATCCCTGGCGTAATTAAAATTTGCGACAGTTGAAAATTATTTTTTGAATAATTTACTATAGAAAAGGCAATCCCTGGGATATTTAAAATTTGCGACAGTAAAAAATTATTTTTTGAAAAATTTACTATAGAAAAGGCAATCCCTGGCGGATTTGAAATTTGCGACAGTAAAAAATTATTTTTTGAATAATTTACTATAGAAAAGGCAATCCCTGGCGTAATTAAAATTTGCGACAGTAAAAAATTATTTTTTTGCAAAATTTACTATAGAAAAGGCAATCCCTGGCGTATTTAAAATTTGCGACAGTAAAAAATTATTTTTTGAATAATTTACTATAGAAAAGGCAATCCCTGGCGTAATTAAAATTTGCGACAGTGAAAATTATTTTTTGAATAATTTACTATAGAAAAGGAAATCCCTGGCGTAATTAAAATTTGCGACAGTTGAAAATTATTTTTTGAATAATATACTATAGAAAAGGCAATCCCTGGCGCAATTAAAATTTGCGACAGTAGAAAATTATTTTTTGAATAATTTACTATAGAAAAGGCAATCCCTGGCGGATTTGAAATTTGCGACAGTAAAAAATTATTTTTTGAATAATTTACTATAGAAAAGGCAATCCCTGGCGTAATTAAAATTTGCGACAGTAGAAAATTATTTTTTGAATAATTTACTATAGAAAAGGCAATCCCTGGCGGATTTGAAATTTGCGACAGTAAAAAATTATTTTTTGATTAATTTACTATAGAAAAGGCAATCCCTGGCGTAATTAAAATTTGCGACAGTAGAAAATTATTTTTTGAATAATTTACTATAGAATAGGCAATCCCTGGCGGATTTGAAATTTGCGACAGTAAAAAATTATTTTTTGAATAATTTACTATAGAAAAGGCAATCCCTGGCGTAATTAAAATTTGCGACAGTAAAATATTATTTTTTGAATAATTTACTATAGAAAAGGCAATCCCTGGCGCAATTAAAATTTGCGACAGTAGAAAATTATTTTTTGAATAATTTACTATAGAAAAGGCAATCCCTGGCGGATTTGAAATTTGCGACAGTTGAAAATTTATTTTTTGAATAATTTACTATAGAAAAGGCAATCCCTGGCGTAATTAAAATTTGCGACAGTTGAATATTATTTTTTGAATAATTTACTATAGAAAAGGCAATCCCTGGGATATTTAAAATTTGCGACAGTAAAAAATTATTTTTTGAAAAATTTACTATAGAAAAGGCAATCCCTGGCGGATTTGAAATTTGCGACAGTTGAAAATTATTTTTTGAATAATTTACTATAGAAAAGCCAAACCCTGGCGTAATTAAAATTTGCGACAGTTGAAAATTATTTTTTGAATAATTTACTACAGAAAAGGCAATCCCTGGCGCAATTAAAATTTGCGACAGTAGAAAATTATTTTTTGAATAATTTACTATAGAAAAGGCAATCCCTGGCGGATTTGAAATTTGCGACAGTAAAAAATTATTTTTTGAATAATTTACTATAGAAAAGGCAATCCCTGGCGTAATTAAAATTTGCGACAGAAGAAAATTATTTTTTGAATAATTTACTATAGAAAAGGCAATCCCTGGCGGATTTGAAAATTGCGAGAGTAAAAAATTATTTTTTGAATAATTTACTATAGAAAAGGCAATCCCTGGCGTAATTAAAATTTGCGACAGTAGAAAATTATTTTTTGAATAATTTGCTATAGAAAAGGCAATCCCTGGCGGATTTGAAATTTGCGACAGTAAAAAATTAGTTTTTGAATAATTTACTATAGAAAAGGCAATCCCTGGCGTAATTAAAATTTGCGACAGTTGAAAATTATTTTTTGAATAATTTACTATAGAAAAGGCAATCCCTGGCGTAATTAAAATTTGCGACAGTTGAAAATTATTTTTTGAATAATTTACTATAGAAAAGGCAATCCCTGGCGCAATTAAAATTTGCGACAGTTGAAAATTATTTTTTGAATAATTTACTATAGAAAAGGCAATCCCTGGCGTAATTAAAACTTGCGACAGTAAAAAATTATTTTTTGAATAATTTACTATAGAAAAGGCAATCCCTGGCGCAATTCAAATTTTCGACAGTAGAAAATTATTTTTTGAATAATTTACTATAGAAAAGGCCATCCCTGGCGGATTTGAAATTTGCGACAGTTGAAAATTATTTTTTGAATAATTTACTATAGAAAAGGCAATTCCTGGCGTAATTAAAATTTGCGACAGTTGAAAATTATTTTTTGAATAATTTACTATATAAAAGGCATCCCTGGGATATTTAAAATTTGCGACAGTAAAAGATTATTTTTTGAAAAATTTACTATAGAAAAGGCAATCCCTGGCGGATTTGAAATTTGCGACAGTAAAAAATTATTTTTTGAATAATTTACTATAGAAAAGGCAATCCCTGGCGTAATTAAAATTTGCGACAGTAAAAAATTATTTTTTTGCAAAATTTACTATAGAAAAGGCAATTCCTGGCGTATATAAAATTTGCGACAGTAAAAAATTATTTTTCGAATAATTTACTATAGAAAAGGCAATCCCTGGCGTAATTAAAATTTGCGACAGTTGAAAATTATTTTTTGAATAATTTACTATAGAAAAGGCAATCCCTGGCGGATTTGAAATTTGCGACAGTAGAAAATTATTTTTTGAATAATTTACTATAGAAAAGGCAATCCCTGGCGTAATTAAAATTTGCGACAGTAGAAAATTATTTTTTGAATAATTTACTATAGAAAAGGCAATCCCTGGCGGATTTGAAATTTGCGACAGTAAAAAATTATTTTTTGAATAATTTACTATAGAAAAGGCAATCCCTGGCGCAATTAAAATTGGCGACAGTTGAAAATTATTTTTTGAATAATTTACTATAGAAAAGGCAATCCCTGGCGTAATTAAAATTTGCGACAGTTGAAAATTATTTTTTGAATAATTTACTATAGAAAAGGCAATCCCTGGCGCAATTAAAATTTGCGACAGTAGAAAATTATTTTTTGAATAATTTACTATAGAAAAGGCAATCCCTGGCGGATTTGAAATTTGCGACAGTAAAAAATTATTTTTTGAATAATTTACTATAGAAAAGGCAATCCCTGGCGTAATTAAAATTTGCGACAGTAGAAAATTATTTTTTGAATAATTTACTATAGAAAAGGCAATCCCTGGCGGATTTGAAATTTGCGACAGTAAAAACTTATTTTTTGAATAATTTACTATAGAAAAGGCAATCCCTGGCGTAATTAAAATTTGTGACAGTAGGAAATTAGTTTTTGAATAATTTACTATAGAAAAGGCAATCCCTGGCGGATTTGAAATTTGCGACAGTAAAAAATAATTTTTTGAATAATTTACTATAGAAAAGGCAATCACTTGCGTAATTAAAATTTGCGACAGTTGAAAATAATTTTTTGAATAATTTACTATAGAAAAGGCAATCCCTGGCGTAATTAAAATTTGCGACAGTTGAAAATTATTTTTTGAATAATTTACTATAGAAAAGGCAATCCCTGGCGGATTTGAAATTTGCGACAGTAAAAAATTATTTTTTGAATAATTTACTATAGAAAAGGCAATCCCTGGAGTATTTAAAATTTGCGACAGTAAAAAATTAATATTTTGAAAAATTTACTGTAGAAAAGGCAATCCCTGGCGCAATTAAAATTTGCGACAGTAAAAAATTATTTTTTGAATAATTTACTATAGAAAAGGCAATCCCTGGCGTAATTAAAATTTCCGACAGTAGAAAATTATTTTTTGAATAATTTACTATAGAAAAGGCAATCCCTGGCGCACTTAAAATTTGCGACAGTAAAAAATTATTTTTTGAAAAATTTACTGTAGAAAAGGCAATCCCTGGCGCAATTAAAATTTGCGACAGTAAAAAATTATTTTTTGAATAATTTACTATAGAAAAGGCAATCCCTGGCGTAATTAAAATTTGCGACAGTAGAAAATTATTTTGTGAGAAATTTACTGTAGAAAAGGCAATCCCTGGCGCACTTAAAATTTGCGACAGTAAAAAATTATTTTTTGAATAATTTACTATAGAAAAGGCAATCCCTGGCGTAATTAAAATTTGCGACAGTAGAAAATTATTTTTTGAATAATTTACTATAGAAAAGGCAATCCCTGGCGGATTTGAAATTTGCGACAGTAAAAAATTATTTTTTGAATAATTTACTATAGAAAAGGCAATCCCTGGCGGATTTGAAATTTGCGACAGTAAAAAATTATTTTTTGAATAATTTACTATAGAAAAGGCAATCCCTGGCGTAATTAAAATTTGCGACAGTATAAAATTATTTTTTGAATAATTTACTATAGAAAAGGCAATCCCTGGCGTAATTAAAATTTGCGACAGTATAAAATTATTTTTTGAATAATTTACTATAGAAAAGGCAATCCCTGGGATATTTAAAATTTGCGACAGTAGAAAATTATTTTTTGAATAATTTACTATAGAAAAGGCAATCCCTGGGATATTTAAAATTTGCGACAGTAGAAAATTATTTTTTGCAAAATTTACTATAGAAAAGGCAATCCCTGGCGTAATTAAAATTTGCGACAGTAGAAAATTATTTTTTGAATAATTTACTATAGAAAAGGCAATCCCTGGCGGATTTGAAATTTGCGACAGTTGAAAATTATTTTTTGAATAATTTACTATAGAAAAGGCAATCCCTGGCGGATTTGAAATTTGCGACAGTTGAAAATTATTTTTTGAATAATTTACTATAGAAAAGGCAATTCCTGGCGTAATTAAAATTTGCGACAGTTGAAAATTATTTTTTGAATAATTTACTATATAAAAGGCATCCCTGGGATATTTAAAATTTGCGACAGTAAAAGATTATTTTTTGAAAAATTTACTATAGAAAAGGCAATCCCTGGCGGATTTGAAATTTGCGACAGTAAAAAATTATTTTTTGAATAATTTACTATAGAAAAGGCAATCCCTGGCGTAATTAAAATTTGCGACAGTAAAAAATTATTTTTTTGCAAAATTTACTATAGAAAAGGCAATTCCTGGCGTATATAAAATTTGCGACAGTAAAAAATTATTTTTCGAATAATTTACTATAGAAAAGGCAATCCCTGGCGTAATTAAAATTTGCGACAGTTGAAAATTATTTTTTGAATAATTTACTATAGAAAAGGCAATCCCTGGCGGATTTGAAATTTGCGACAGTAGAAAATTATTTTTTGAATAATTTACTATAGAAAAGGCAATCCCTGGCGTAATTAAAATTTGCGACAGTAGAAAATTATTTTTTGAATAATTTACTATAGAAAAGGCAATCCCTGGCGGATTTGAAATTTGCGACAGTAAAAAATTATTTTTTGAATAATTTACTATAGAAAAGGCAATCCCTGGCGCAATTAAAATTGGCGACAGTTGAAAATTATTTTTTGAATAATTTACTATAGAAAAGGCAATCCCTGGCGTAATTAAAATTTGCGACAGTTGAAAATTATTTTTTGAATAATTTACTATAGAAAAGGCAATCCCTGGCGCAATTAAAATTTGCGACAGTAGAAAATTATTTTTTGAATAATTTACTATAGAAAAGGCAATCCCTGGCGGATTTGAAATTTGCGACAGTAAAAAATTATTTTTTGAATAATTTACTATAGAAAAGGCAATCCCTGGCGTAATTAAAATTTGCGACAGTAGAAAATTATTTTTTGAATAATTTACTATAGAAAAGGCAATCCCTGGCGGATTTGAAATTTGCGACAGTAAAAACTTATTTTTTGAATAATTTACTATAGAAAAGGCAATCCCTGGCGTAATTAAAATTTGTGACAGTAGGAAATTAGTTTTTGAATAATTTACTATAGAAAAGGCAATCCCTGGCGGATTTGAAATTTGCGACAGTAAAAAATAATTTTTTGAATAATTTACTATAGAAAAGGCAATCACTTGCGTAATTAAAATTTGCGACAGTTGAAAATAATTTTTTGAATAATTTACTATAGAAAAGGCAATCCCTGGCGTAATTAAAATTTGCGACAGTTGAAAATTATTTTTTGAATAATTTACTATAGAAAAGGCAATCCCTGGCGGATTTGAAATTTGCGACAGTAAAAAATTATTTTTTGAATAATTTACTATAGAAAAGGCAATCCCTGGAGTATTTAAAATTTGCGACAGTAAAAAATTAATATTTTGAAAAATTTACTGTAGAAAAGGCAATCCCTGGCGCAATTAAAATTTGCGACAGTAAAAAATTATTTTTTGAATAATTTACTATAGAAAAGGCAATCCCTGGCGTAATTAAAATTTCCGACAGTAGAAAATTATTTTTTGAATAATTTACTATAGAAAAGGCAATCCCTGGCGCACTTAAAATTTGCGACAGTAAAAAATTATTTTTTGAAAAATTTACTGTAGAAAAGGCAATCCCTGGCGCAATTAAAATTTGCGACAGTAAAAAATTATTTTTTGAATAATTTACTATAGAAAAGGCAATCCCTGGCGTAATTAAAATTTGCGACAGTAGAAAATTATTTTGTGAGAAATTTACTGTAGAAAAGGCAATCCCTGGCGCACTTAAAATTTGCGACAGTAAAAAATTATTTTTTGAATAATTTACTATAGAAAAGGCAATCCCTGGCGTAATTAAAATTTGCGACAGTAGAAAATTATTTTTTGAATAATTTACTATAGAAAAGGCAATCCCTGGCGGATTTGAAATTTGCGACAGTAAAAAATTATTTTTTGAATAATTTACTATAGAAAAGGCAATCCCTGGCGGATTTGAAATTTGCGACAGTAAAAAATTATTTTTTGAATAATTTACTATAGAAAAGGCAATCCCTGGCGTAATTAAAATTTGCGACAGTATAAAATTATTTTTTGAATAATTTACTATAGAAAAGGCAATCCCTGGCGTAATTAAAATTTGCGACAGTATAAAATTATTTTTTGAATAATTTACTATAGAAAAGGCAATCCCTGGGATATTTAAAATTTGCGACAGTAGAAAATTATTTTTTGAATAATTTACTATAGAAAAGGCAATCCCTGGGATATTTAAAATTTGCGACAGTAGAAAATTATTTTTTGCAAAATTTACTATAGAAAAGGCAATCCCTGGCGTAATTAAAATTTGCGACAGTAGAAAATTATTTTTTGAATAATTTACTATAGAAAAGGCAATCCCTGGCGGATTTGAAATTTGCGACAGTTGAAAATTATTTTTTGAATAATTTACTATAGAAAAGGCAATCCCTGGCGTATTTAAAATTTGCGACAGTAAAAAATTAATATTTTTAATAATTTACTATAGAAAAGGCAATCCCTGGCCTAATTAAAATTTGCGACAGTAAAAAATTATTTTTTTGCAAAATTTACTATAGAAAAGGCAATCCCTGGCGTAATTAAAATTTGCGACAGTTGAAAATTATTTTTTGAATAATTTACTATAGAAAAGGCAATCCCTGGCGTAATTAAAATTTGCGACAGTTGAAAATTATTTTTTGAATAATTTACTATAGAAAAGGCAATCCCTGGCGTAATTAAAATTTGCCACAGTATAATATTATTTTTTGAATAACTTACTATAGAAAAGGCAATCCCTGGCGTAATTAAAATTTGCGACGGTAGAAAATTATTTTTTGAATAATTTAATATAGAAAAGGCAATCCCTGGCGGATTTGAAATTTGCGACAGTAAAAAATTATTTTTTGAATAATTTACTATAGAAAAGGCAATCCCTGGCGTAATTAAAATTTGCGACAGTAGAACATTATTTTTTGAATAATTTACTATAGAAAAGGCAATCCCTGGCGGATTTGAAATTTGCGACAGTAAAAAATTATTTTTTGAATAATTTACTATAGAAAAGGCAATCCCTGGCGTAATTAAAATTTGCGAGAGTAGAAAATTATTTTTTGAATAATTTACTATAGAAAAGGCAATCCCTGGCGGATTTGAAATTTGCGACAGTAAAAAATTATTTTTTGAATAATTTACTATAGAAAAGGCAATCCCTGGCGTAATTATAATTTGCGACAGTAAAAAATTATTTTTTGAATAATTTACTATAGAAAAGGCAATCCCTGGCGCAATTAAAATTTGCGACAGTAGAAAATTATTTTTTTGAATAATTTACTATAGAAAAGGCAATCCCTGGCGTAATTAAAATTTGCGACAGTAGAAAATTATTTTTTGAATAATTTACTATAGAAAAGGCAATCCCTGGCGCAATTAAAATTTGCGACAGTTGAAAATTATTTTTTGAATAATTTACTATAGAAAAGGCAATCCCTGGCGTAATTAAAATTTGCGACAGTAAAAAATTATTTTTTGAATAATTTACTATAGAAAAGGCAATCCCTGGCGCAATTAAAATTTGCGACAGTAGAAAATTATTTTTTGAATAATTTACTATAGAAAAGGCAATCCCTGGCCGATTTGAAATTTGCGACAGTTGAAAATTATTTTTTGAATAATTTACTATAGAAAAGGAAATCCCTGGCGTAATTAAAATTTGCGACAGTTGAAAATTATTTTTTTAATAATTTACTATAGAAAAGGCAATCCCTGGGATATTTAAAATTTGCGACAGTAAAAAATTATTTTTTGAAAAATTTACTATAGAAAAGGCAATCCCTGGCGGATTTGAAATTTGCGACAGTAAAAAATTATTTTTTGAATAATTTACTATAGAAAAGGCAATCCCTGGCGTAATTAAAATTTGCGACAGTAAAATATTATTTTTTTGCAAAATTTTGCTACAGAAAAAGCAATCCCTGGCGTATTTAAAATTTGCGACAGTAAAAAAATATTTTTTGAATAATTTACTATAGAAAAGGCAATCCCTGGCGTAATTAAAATTTGCGATAGTATAAAATTATTTTTTGAATAATTTACTATAGAAAAGGCAATCCCTGGGATATTTAAAATTTGCGACAGTAGAAAATTATTTTTTGCAAAATTTACTATAGAGAAGGCAATCCCTGGCGTAATTAAAATTTGCGACAGTAGAAAATTATTTTTTGAATAACTTACTATAGAAAAGGCAATCCCTGGCGTAATTAAAATTTGCGACGGTAGAAAGTTATTTTTTGAATAATTTACTATAGAAAAGGCAATCCCTGGCGGATTTGAAATTTGCGACAGTAAAACATTATTTTTTGAATAATTTACTATAGAAAAGGCAATCCCTGGCGCAATTAAAATTTGCGACAGTAGAAAATTATTTTTTGAATAATTTACTATAGATATGGCAATCCCTGGCGTAATTAAAATTTGCGACAGTAAAAAATTATTTTTTGAATAATTTACTATAGAAAAGGCAATCCCTGGCGTAATTAAAATTTACGACAGTTGAAAATTATTTTTTGAATAATTTACTATAGAAAAGGCAATCCCTGGCGTAATTAAAATTTGCCACAGTATAATATTATTTTTTGAATAACTTACTATAGAAAAGGCAATCCCTGGCGTAATTAAAATTTGCGACGGTAGAAAGTTATTTTTTGAATAATTTACTATAGAAAAGGCAATCCCTGGCGGATTTGAAATTTGCGACAGTAAAAAATTATTTTTTGAATAATTTACTATAGAAAAGGCAATCCCTGGCGCAATTAAAATTTGCGACAGTTGAAAATTATTTTTTGAATAATTTACTATAGAAAAGGCAATCCCTGGCGTAATTAAAATTTGCGACAGTTGAAAATTATTTTTTGAATAATTTACTATAGAAAAGGCAAAACCTGGCGTAATTAAAATTTGCGACAGTAGAAAATTATTTTTTGAATAATTTAATATAGAAAAGGCAATCCTTGGCGGATTTGAAATTTGCGACAGTAAAAAATTATTTTTTGAATAATTTACTATAGAAAAGGCAATCCCTGGCGTAATTAAAATTTGCGACAGTAGAACATTATTTTTTGAATAATTTACTATAGAAAAGGCAATCCCTGGCGGATTTGAAATTTGCGACAGTAAAAAATTATTTTTTGAATAATTTACTATAGAAAAGGCAATCCCTGGCGTAATTAAAATTTGCGAGAGTAGAAAATTATTTTTTGAATAATTTACTATAGAAAAGGCAATCCCTGGCGGATTTGAAATTTGCGACAGTAAAAAATTATTTTTTGAATAATTTACTATAGAAAATGCAATCCCTGGCGTAATTAAAATTTGCGACAGTAAAAAATTATTTTTTGAATAATTTACTATAGAAAAGGCAATCCCTGGCGCAATTAAAATTTGCGACAGTTGAAAATTATTTTTTGAATAATTTACTATAGAAAAGGCAATCCCTGGCGTAATTAAAATTTGCCACAGTATAATATTATTTTTTGAATAACTTACTATAGAAAAGGCAATCCCTGGCGTAATTAAAATTTGCGACGGTAGAAAGTTATTTTTTGAATAATTTACTATAGAAAAGGCAATCCCTGGCGGATTTGAAATTTGCGACAGTAAAAAATTATTTTTTGAATAATTTACTATAGAAAAGGCAATCCCTGGCGCAATTAAAATTTGCGACAGTTGAAAATTATTTTTTGAATAATTTACTATAGAAAAGGCAATCCCTGGCGTAATTAAAATTTGCGACAGTTGAAAATTATTTTTTGAATAATTTACTATAGAAAAGGCAAACCCTGGCGTAATTAAAATTTGCGACAGTAGAAAATTATTTTTTGAATAATTTAATATAGAAAAGGCAATCCCTGGCGGATTTGAAATTTGCGACAGTAAAAAATTATTTTTTGAATAATTTACTATAGAAAAGGCAATCCCTGGCGTAATTAAAATTTGCGACAGTAGAACATTATTTTTTGAATAATTTACTATAGAAAAGGCAATCCCTGGCGGATTTGAAATTTGCGACAGTAAAAAATTATTTTTTGAATAATTTACTATAGAAAAGGCAATCCCTGGCGTAATTAAAATTTGCGAGAGTAGAAAATTATTTTTTGAATAATTTACTATAGAAAAGGCAATCCCTGGCGGATCTGAAATTTGCGACAGTAAAAAATTATTTTTTGAATAATTTACTATAGAAAAGGCAATCCCTGGCGTAATTAAAATTTGCGACAGTAAAAAATTATTTTTTGAATAATTTACTATAGAAAAGGCAATCCCTGGCGCAATTAAAATTTGCGACAGTAGAAAATTATTTTTTTGAATAATTTACTATAGAAAAGGCAATCCCTGGCGTAATTAAAATTTGCGACAGTAGAAAATTATTTTTTGAATAATTTACTATAGAAAAGGCAATCCCTGGCGTAATTAAAATTTGCGACAGTAGAAAATTATTTTTTGAATAATTTACTATAGAAAAGGCAATCCCTGGCGCAATTAAAATTTGCGACAGTTGAAAATTATTTTTTGAATAATTTACTATAGAAAAGGCAATCCCTGGCGTAATTAAAATTTGCGACAGTAAAAAATTATTTTTTGAATAATTTACTATAGAAAAGGCAATCCCTGGCGCAATTAAAATTTGCGACAGTAGAAAATTATTTTTTGAATAATTTACTATAGAAAAGGCAATCCCTGGCGTAATTAAAATTTGCGACAGTAAAAAACTATTTTTTGAATAATTTACTATAGAAAAGGCAATCCCTGGCGCAATTAAAATTTGCGACAGTAAAAAATTATTTTTTGAAAAATTTACTATAGAAAAGGCAATCCCTGGCGGATTTGAAATTTGCGACAGTAATAAATTATTTTTTGAATAATTTACTATAGAAAAGGCAATCCCTGGCGTAATTAAAATTTGCGACAGTAAAATATTATTTTTTTGCAAAATTTTGCTACAGAAAAAGCAATCCCTGGCGTATTTAAAATTTGCGACAGTAAAAAAATATTTTTTGAATAATTTACTATAGAAAAGGCAATCCCTAACGTAATTAAAATTTGCGACAGTTGAAAATTATTTTTTGAATAATTTACTATAGAAAAGGCAATCCCTGGCGGATTTGAAATTTGCGACAGTAAAAAATTATTTTTTGAATAATTTACTATAGAAAAGGCAATCCCTGGCGTAATTAAAATTTGCGACAGTAGAAAATTATTTTTTGAATAATTTACTATAGAAAAGGCAATCCCTGGCGGATTTGAAATTTGCGACAGTAAAAAAATATTTTTTGAATAATTTACTATAGAAAAGGCAATCCCTGGCGCAATTAAAATTTGCGACAGTTGAAAATTATTTTTTGAATAATTTACTATAGAAAAGGCAATCCCTGACGGATTTGAAATTTGCAACAGTAGAAAATTATTTTTTGAATAATTTACTATAGAAAAGGCAATCCCTGGCGAAATTAAAATTTGCGACAGTTGAAAATTATTTTTTGAATAATTTACTATAGAAAAGGCAATCCCTGGCGTAATTAAAATTTGCGACAGTAAAATATTTTTTTTTTGCAAAATTTACTATAGAAAAGGCAATCCCTGGCGTATTTAAAATTTGCGACAGTAAAAAAACATTTTTTGAATAATTTACTATAGAAAAGGCAATCCCTGGCGTAATTAAAATTTGCGACAGTTGAAAATTATTTTTTGAATAATTTACTATAGAAAAGGCAATCCCTGGCGGATTTGAAATTTGCGACAGTAGAAAATTATTTTTTGAATAATTTACTATAGAAAAGGCAATCCCTGGCGTAATTAAAATTTGCGACAGTTGAAAATTATTTTTTGAATAATTTACTATAGAAAAGGCAATCCCTGGCGCAATTAAAATTTGCGACAGTTGAAAATTATTTTTTGAATAATTTACTATAGAAAAGGCAATCCCTGGCGTAATTAAAATTTGCGACAGTAAAAAATTATTTTTTGAATAATTTACTATAGAAAAGGCAATCCCTGGCGCAATTAAAATTTGCGACAGTAGAAAATTATTTTTTGAATAATTTACTATAGAAAAGGCAATCCCTGACGCAATTAAAATTTGCGAGAGTTGAAAATTATTTTTTGAATAATTTACTATAGAAAAGGCAATCCCTGGCGTAATTAAAATTTGCGACAGTAAAAAATTATGTTTTGAATAATTTACTATAGAAAAGGAAATCCCTGGCGTAATTAAAATTTGCGACAGTAAAAAATTATTTTTTGAATAATTTACTATAGAAAAGGCAATCCCTGGCGCAATTAAAATTTGCGACAGTAGAAAATTATTTTTTGAATAATTTACTATAGAAAAGGCAATCCCTGGCGTAATTAAAATTTGCGACAGTTGAAAATTATTTTTTGAATAATTTACTATAGAAAAGGCAATCCCTGGCGCAATTAAAATTTGCGACAGTAGAAAATTATTTTTTGAATAATTTACTATAGAAAGGGCAATCCCTGGCGGATTTGAAATTTGCGACAGTAAAAAATTATTTTTTGAATAATTTACTATAGAAAAGGCAGTCCCTGGCGGATTTGAAATTTGCAACAGTAGAAAATTATTTTTTGAATAATTTACTATAGAAAAGGCAATCCCTGGCGAAATTAAAATTTGCGACAGTTGAAAATTATTTTTTGAATAATTTACTATAGAAAGGCAATCCCTGGCGTAATTAAAATTTGCGACAGTAAAATATTATTTTTTTGCAAAATTTACTATAGAAAAGGCAATCCCTGGCGTATTTAAAATTTGCGACAGTAAAAAAATATTTTTTGAATAATTTACTATAGAAAAGGCAATTCCTGGCGTAATTAAAATTTGCGACAGTTGAAAATTATTTTTTGAATAATTTACTATAGAAAAGGCAATCCCTGGCTGATTTGAAATTTGCGACAGTAGAAAATTATTTTTTGAATAATTTACTATAGAAAAGGCAATCCCTGGCGTAATTAAAATTTGCGACATTTGAAAATTATTTTTTGAATAATTTAGTATAGAAAAGGCAATCCCTGGCGCAATTAAAATTTGCGACAGTTGAAAATTATTTTTTGAATAATTTACTATAGAAAAGGCAATCCCTGGCGGATTTGAAATTTGCGACAGTAAAAAATTATTTTTTGAATAATTTACTATAGAAAAGGCAATCCCTGGCGTAATAAAAATTTGCGACAGTATAAAATTATTTTTTGAATAATTTACTATAGAAAAGGCAATCCCTGGCGTAATTAAAATTTGCGACAGTATAAAATTATTTTTTGAATAATTTACTATAGAAAAGGCAATCCCTGGGATATTTAAAATTTGCGACAGTATAAAATTATTTTTTGAATAATTTACTATAGAAAAGGCAATCCCTGGGATATTTAAAATTTGCGACAGTAGAAAATTATTTTTTGAATAATTTACTATAGAAAAGGCAATCCCTGGGATATTTAAAATTTGCGACAGTAGAAAATTATTTTTTGCAAAATTTACTATAGAAAAGGCAATCCCTGGCGTAATTAAAATTTGCGACAGTAGAAAATTATTTTTTGAATAATTTACTATAGAAAAGGCAATCCCTGGCGTAATTAAAATTTGCGACAGTTGAAAATTATTTTTTGAATAATTTACTATAGAAAAGGCAATCCCTGGCGTAATTAAAATTTGCGATAGTATAAAATTATTTTTTGAATAATTTACTATAGAAAAGGCAATCCCTGGGATATTTAAAATTTGCGACAGTAGAAAATTATTTTTTGCAAAATTTACTATAGAAAAGGCAATCCCTGGCGTAATTAAAATTTGCGACAGTAGAAAATTATTTTTTGAATAATTTACTATAGAAAAGGCAATCCCTGGCGGATTTGAAATTTGCGACAGTTGAAAATTATTTTTTTGAATAATTTACTATAGAAAAGGCAATCCCTGGCGTATTTAAAATTTGCGACAGTTGAAAATTATTTTTTGAATAATTTACTATAGAAAAGGCAATCCCTGGCGTAATTAAAATTTGCGATAGTATAAAATTATTTTTTGAATAATTTACTATAGAAAAGGCAATCCCTGGTATATTTAAAATTTGCGACAGTAGAAAATTATTTTTTGCAAAATTTACTATAGAAAAGGCAATCCCTGGCGTAATTAAAATTTGCGACAGTAGAAAATTATTTTTTGAATAATTTACTATAGAAAAGGCAATCCCTGGCGTAATTAAAATTTGCGACAGTAGAAAATTATTTTTTGAATAATTTACTATAGAAAAGGCAATCCCTGGCGGATTTGAAATTTGCGACAGTAAAAAAATATTTTTTGAATAATTTACTATAGAAAAGGCAATCCCTGGCGCAATTAAAATTTGCGACAGTTGAAAATTATTTTTTGAATAATTTACTATAGAAAAGGCAATCCCTGGCGTAATTAAAATTTGCGACAGTTGAAAATTATTTTTTGAATAATTTACTATAGAAAAGGCAATCCCTGGCGCAATTAAAATTTGCGACAGTAGAAAATTATTTTTTGAATAATTTACTATAGAAAAGGCAATCCCTGGCGGATTTGAAATTTGCGACAGTAAAAAATTATTTTTTGAATAATTTACTATAGAAAAGGCAATCCCTGACGGATTTGAAATTTGCAACAGTAGAAAATTATTTTTTGAATAATTTACTATAGAAAAGGCAATCCCTGGCGAAATTAAAATTTGCGACAGTTGAAAATTATTTTTTGAATAATTTACTATAGAAAAGGCAATCCCTGGCGTAATTAAAATTTGCGACAGTAAAATATTTTTTTTTTGCAAAATTTACTATAGAAAAGGCAATCCCTGGCGTATTTAAAATTTGCGACAGTAAAAAAACATTTTTTGAATAATTTACTATAGAAAAGGCAATCCCTGGCGTAATTATAATTTGCGACAGTTGAAAATTATTTTTTGAATAATTTACTATAGAAAAGGCAATCCCTGGCGGATTTGAAATTTGCGACAGTAGAAAATTATTTTTTGAATAATTTACTATAGAAAAGGCAATCCCTGGCGTAATTAAAATTTGCGACAGTTGAAAATTATTTTTTGAATAATTTACTATAGAAAAGGCAATCCCTGGCGCAATTAAAATTTGCGACAGTTGAAAATTATTTTTTGAATAATTTACTATAGAAAGGCAATCCCTGGCGTAATTAAAATTTGCGACAGTAAAAAATTATTTTTTGAATAATTTACTATAGAAAAGGCAATCCCTGGCGCAATTAAAATTTGCGACAGTAGAAAATTATTTTTTGAATAATTTACTATAGAAAAGGCAATCCCTGGCGCAGTTAAAATTTGCGACAGTTGAAAATTATTTTTTGAATAATTTACTATAGAAAAGGCAATCCCTGGCGTAATTAAAATTTGCGACAGTAAAAAATTATGTTTTGAATAATTTACTATAGAAAAGGCAATCCCTGGCGTAATTAAAATTTGCGACAGTAAAAAATTCTTTTTTGAATAATTTACTATAGAAAAGGCAATCCCTGGCGCAATTAAAATTTGCGACAGTAGAAAATTATTTTTTGAATAATTTACTATAGAAAAGGCAATCCCTGGCGTAATTAAAATTTGCGACAGTTGAAAATTATTTTTTGAATAATTTACTATATAAAAGGCAATCCCTGGCGCAATTAAAATTTGCGACAGTAGAAAATTATTTTTTGAATAATTTACTATAGAAAGGGCAATCCCTGGCGGATTTGAAATTTGCGACAGTAAAAAATTATTTTTTGAATAATTTACTATAGAAAAGGCAGTCCCTGGCGGATTTGAAATTTGCAACAGTAGAAAATTATTTTTTGAATAATTTACTATAGAAAAGGCAATCCCTGGCGAAATTAAAATTTGCGACAGTTGAAAATTATTTTTTGAATAATTTACTATAGAAAGGCAATCCCTGGCGTAATTAAAATTTGCGACAGTAAAATATTATTTTTTTGCAAAATTTACTATAGAAAAGGCAATCCCTGGCGTATTTAAAATTTGCGACAGTAAAAAAATATTTTTTGAATAATTTACTATAGAAAAGGCAATTCCTGGCGTAATTAAAATTTGCGACAGTTGAAAATTATTTTTTGAATAATTTACTATAGAAAAGGCAATCCCTGGCTGATTTGAAATTTGCGACAGTAGAAAATTATTTTTTGAATAATTTACTATAGAAAAGGCAATCCCTGGCGTAATTAAAATTTGCGACATATGAAAATTATTTTTTGAATAATTTAGTATAGAAAAGGCAATCCCTGGCGCAATTAAAATTTGCGACAGTTGAAAATTATTTTTTGAATAATTTACTATAGAAAAGGCAATCCTTGGCGGATTTGAAATTTGAGACAGTAAAAAATTATTTTTTGAATAATTTACTATAGAAAAGGCAATCCCTGGCGTAATAAAAATTTGCGACAGTATAAAATTATTTTTTGAATAATTTACTATAGAAAAGGCAATCCCTGGCGTAATTAAAATTTGCGACAGTATAACATTATTTTTTGAATAATTTACTATAGAAAAGGCAATCCCTGGGATATTTAAAATTTGCGATAGTATAAAATTATTTTTTGAATAATTTACTATAGAAAAGGCAATCCCTGGGATATTTAAAATTTGCGACAGTAGAAAATTATTTTTTGAATAATTTACTATAGAAAAGGCAATCCCTGGGATATTTAAAATTTGCGACAGTAGAAAATTATTTTTTGCAAAATTTACTATAGAAAAGGCAATCCCTGGCGTAATTAAAATTTGCGACAGTAGAAAATTATTTTTTGAATAATTTACTATAGAAAAGGCAATCCCTGGCGTAATTAAAATTTGCGACAGTTGAAAATTATTTTTTGAATAATTTACTATAGAAAAGGCAATCCCTGGCGTAATTAAAATTTGCGATAGTATAAAATTATTTTTTGAATAATTTACTATAGAAAAGGCAATCCCTGGGATATTTAAAATTTGCGACAGTAGAAAATTATTTTTTGCAAAATTTACTATAGAAAAGGCAATCCCTGGCGTAATTAAAATTTGCGACAGTAGAAAATTATTTTTTGAATAATTTACTATAGAAAAGGCAATCCCTGGCGGATTTGAAATTTGCGACAGTTGAAAATTATTTTTTGAATAATTTACTATAGAAAAGGCAATCCCTGGCGTATTTAAAATTTGCGACAGTAAAAAATTAATATTTTTAATAATTTACTATAGAAAAGGCAATCCCTGGCCTAATTAAAATTTGCGACGGTAGAAAGTTATTTTTTGAATAATTTACTATAGAAAAGGCAATCCCTGGCGGATTTGAAATTTGCGACAGTAAAAAATTATTTTTTGAATAATTTACTATAGAAAAGGCAATCCCTGGCGCAATTAAAATTTGCGACAGTTGAAAATTATTTTTTGAATAATTTACTATAGAAAAGGCAATCCCTGGCGTAATTAAAATTTGCGACAGTTGAAAATTATTTTTTGAATAATTTACTATAGAAAAGGCAAACCCTGGCGTAATTAAAATTTGCGACAGTAGAAATTTATTTTTTGAATAATTTAATATAGAAAAGGCAATCCCTGGCGGATTTGAAATTTGCGACTGTAAAAAATTATTTTTTGAATAATTTACTATAGAAAAGGCAATCCCTGGCGTAATTAAAATTTGCGACAGTAGAACATTATTTTTTGAATAATTTACTATAGAAAAGGCAATCCCTGGCGGATTTGAAATTTGCGACAGTAAAAAATTATTTTTTGAATAATTTACTATAGAAAAGGCAATCCCTGGCGTAATTAAAATTTGCGAGAGTAGAAAATTATTTTTTGAATAATTTACTATAGAAAAGGCAATCCCTGGCGGATTTGAAATTTGCGACAGTAAAAAATTATTTTTTGAATAATTTACTATAGAAAAGGCAATCCCTGGCGTAATTAAAATTTGCGAGAGTAGAAAATTATTTTTTGAATAATTTACTATAGAAAAGGCAATCCCTGGCGGATTTGAAATTTGCGACAGTAAAAAATTATTTTTTGAATAATTTACTATAGAAAAGGCAATCCCTGGCGTAATTAAAATTTGCGACAGTAGAAAATTATTTTTTGAATAATTTACTATAGAAAAGGCAATCCCTGGCGCAATTAAAATTTGCGACAGTAGAAAATTATTTTTTGAATAATTTACTATAGAAAAGGCAATCCCTGGCGTAATTAAAATTTGCGACAGTAAAAAATTATTTTTTGAATAATTTACTCTAGAAAAGGCAATCCCTGGCGCAATTAAAATTGCGACAGTAGAAAATTATTTTTTGAATCATTTACTATAGAAAAGGCAATCCCTGGCGGATTTGAAATTTGCGACAGTTGAAAATTATTTTTTGAATAATTTACTATAGAAAAGGAAATCCCTGGCGTAATTAAAATTTGCGACAGTTGAAAATTATTTTTTTAATAATTTACTATAGAAAAGGCAATCCCTGGGATATTTAAAATTTGCGACAGTAAAAATTATTTTTTGAAAAATTTACTATAGAAAAGGCAATCCCTGGCGGATTTGAAATTTGCGACAGTAAAAAATTATTTTTTGAATAATTTACTATAGAAAAGGCAATCCCTGGCGTAATTAAAATTTGCCACAGTATAATATTATTTTTTGAATAACTTACTATAGAAAAGGCAATCCCTGGCGTAATTAAAATTTGCGACGGTAGAAAGTTATTTTTTGAATAATTTACTATAGAAAAGGCAATCCCTGGCGGATTTGAAATTTGCGACAGTAAAAAATTATTTTTTGAATAATTTACTATAGAAAAGGCAATCCCTGGCGCAATTAAAATTTGCAACAGTTGAAAATTATTTTTTGAATAATTTACTATAGAAAAGGCAATCCCTGGCGTAATTAAAATTTGCGACAGTTGAAAATTATTTTTTGAATAATTTACTATAGAAAAGGCAAACCCTGGCGTAATTAAAATTTGCGACAGTAGAAAATTATTTTTTGAATAATTTAATATAGAAAAGGCAATCCCTGGCGGATTTGAAATTTGCGACAGTAAAAAATTATTTTTTGAATAATTTACTATAGAAAAGGCAATCCCTGGCGTAATTAAAATTTGCGACAGTAGAACATTATTTTTTGAATAATTTACTATAGAAAAGGCAATCCCTGGCGGATTTGAAATTTGCGACAGTAAAAAATTATTTTTTGAATAATTTACTATAGAAAAGGCAATCCCTGGCGTAATTAAAATTTGCGAGAGTAGAAAATTATTTTTTGAATAATTTACTATAGAAAAGGCAATCCCTGGCGGATTTGAAATTTGCGACAGTAAAAAATTATTTTTTGAATAATTTACTATAGAAAAGGCAATCCCTGGCGTAATTAAAATTTGCGACAGTAAAAAATTATTTTTTGAATAATTTACTATAGAAAAGGCAATCCCTGGCGTAATTAAAATTTGCCACAGTTGAAAATTATTTTTTGAATAATTTACTATAGAAAAGGCAATCCCTGGCGTAATTAAAATTTGCCACAGTATAATATTATTTTTTGAATAACTTACTATAGAAAAGGCAATCCCTGGCGTAATTAAAATTTGCGACGGTAGAAAGTTATTTTTTGAATAATTTACTATAGAAAAGGCAATCCCTGGCGGATTTGAAATTTGCGACAGTAAAAAATTATTTTTTGAATAATTTACTATAGAAAAGGCAATCCCTGGCGCAATTAAAATTTGCGACAGTTGAAAATTTTTTTTTGAATAATTTACTATAGAAAAGGCAATCCCTGGCGTAATTAAAATTTGCGACAGTTGAAAATTATTTTTTGAATAATTTACTATAGAAAAGGCAAACCCTGGCGTAATTAAAATTTGCGACAGTAGAAAATTATTTTTTGGATAATTTAATATAGAAAAGGCAATTCCTGGCGGTTTTGAAATTTGCGACAGTAAAAAATTATTTTTTGAATAATTTACTATAGAAAAGGCAATCCCTGGCGTAATTAAAATTTGCGACAGTAGAACATTATTTTTTGAATAATTTACTATAGAAAAGGCAATCCCTGGCGGATTTGAAATTTGCGACAGTAAAAAATTATTTTTTGAATAATTTACTATAGAAAAGGCAATCCCTGGCGTAATTAAAATTTGCGAGAGTAGAAAATTATTTTTTGAATAATTTACTATAGAAAAGGCAATCCCTGGCGGATTTGAAATTTGCGACAGTAAAAAATTATTTTTTGAATAATTTACTATAGAAAAGGCAATCCCTGGCGTAATTAAAATTTGCGACAGTAAAAAATTATTTTTTGAATAATTTACTATAGAAAAGGCAATCCCTGGCGCAATTAAAATTTGCGACAGTAGAAAATTATTTTTTTGAATAATTTACTATAGAAAAGGCAATCCCTGGCGTAATTAAAATTTGCGACAGTAGAAAATTATTTTTTGAATAATTTACTATAGAAAAGGCAATCCCTGGCGTAATTAAAATTTGCGACAGTAGAAAATTATTTTTTGAATAATTTACTGTAGAAAAGGCAATCCCTGGCGCAATTAAAATTTGCGACAGTTGAAAATTATTTTTTGAATAATTTACTATAGAAAAGGCAATCCCTGGCGTAATTAAAATTTGCGACAGTAAAAAATTATTTTTTGAATAATTTACTATAGAAAAGGCAATCCCTGGCGCAATTAAAATTTGCGACAGTAGAAAATTATTTTTTGAATAATTTACTATAGAAAAGGCAATCCCTGGCGGATTTGAAATTTGCGACAGTTGAAAATTATTTTTTGAATAATTTACTATAGAAAAGGAAATCCCTGGCGTAATTAAAATTTGCGACAGTTGAAAATTATTTTTTTAATAATTTACTATAGAAAAGGCAATCCCTGGGATATTTAAAATTTGCGACAGTAAAAAATTATTTTTTGAAAAATTTACTATAGAAAAGGCAATCCCTGGCGGATTTGAAATTTGCGACAGTAATAAATTATTTTTTGAATAATTTACTATAGAAAAGGCAATCCCTGGCGTAATTAAAATTTGCGACAGTAAAATATTATTTTTTTGCAAAATTTTGCTACAGAAAAAGCAATCCCTGGCGTATTTAAAATTTGCGACAGTAAAAAAATATTTTTTGAATAATTTACTATAGAAAAGGCAATCCCTGGCGTAATTAAAATTTGCGACAGTTGAAAATTATTTTTTGGATAATTTACTATAGAAAAGGCAATCCCTGGCGGATGTGAAATTTGCGACAGTAGAAAATTATTTTTTGAATAATTTACTATAGAAAAAAATATTATTTTTTTGCAAAATTTTGCTACAGAAAAAGCAATCCCTGGCGTATTTAAAATTTGCGACAGTAAAAAAATATTTTTTGAATAATTTACTATAGAAAAGGCAATCCCTGGCGTAATTAAAATTTGCGACAGTTGAAAATTATTTTTTGAATAATTTACTATAGAAAAGGCAATCCCTGGCGTAATTAAAATTTGCGACAGTAGAAAATTATTTTTTGAATAATTTACTATAGAAAAGGCAATCCCTGGCGGATTTGAAATTTGCGACAGTAAAAAAATATTTTTTGAATAATTTACTATAGAAAAGGCAATCCCTGGCGCAATTAAAATTTGCGACAGTTGAAAATTATTTTTTGAATAATTTACTATAGAAAAGGCAATCCCTGGCGTAATTAAAATTTGCGACAGTTGAAAATTATTTTTTGAATAATTTACTATAGAAAAGGCAATCCCTGGCGTATTTAAAATTTCCGACAGTAAAAAAACATTTTTTGAATAATTTACTATAGAAAAGGCAATCCCTGGCGTAATTAAAATTTGCGACAGTTGAAAATTATTTTTTGAATAATTTACTATAGAAAAGGCAATCCCTGGCGGATTTGAAATTTGCGACAGTAGAAAATTATTTTTTGAATAATTTACTATAGAAAAGGCAATCCCTGGCGTAATTAAAATTTGCGACAGTTGAAAATTATTTTTTGAATAATTTACTATAGAAAAGGCAATCCCTGGCGCAATTAAAATTTGCGACAGTTGAAAATTATTTTTTGAATAATTTACTATAGAAAAGGCAATCCCTGGCGTAATTAAAATTTGTGACAGTAAAAAATTATTTTTTGAATAATTTACTATAGAAAAGGCAATCCCTGGCGCAATTAAAATTTGCGACAGTAGAAAATTATTTTTTGAATAATTTACTATAGAAAAGGCAATCCCTGGCGGATTTGAAATTTGCGACAGTTGAAAATTATTTTTTGAATAATTTACTATAGAAAAGGCAATCCCTGGCGTAATTAAAATTTGCGACAGTTGAAAATTATTTTTTGAATAATTTACTATATAAAAGGCAATCCCTGGGATATTTAAAATTTGCGACAGTAAAAAATTATTTTTTGAAAAATTTACTATAGAAAAGGCAATCCCTGGGATATTTAAAATTTGCGACAGTAAACAATTATTTTTTGAAAAATTTACTATAGAAAAGGCAATCCCTGGCGGATTTGAAATTTGCGACAGTAAAAAATTATTTTTTGAATAATTTACTATAGAAAAGGCAATCCCCGGCGTAATTAAAATTTGCGACAGTAAAAAATTATTTTTTTGCAAAATTTACTATAGAAAAGGCAATTCCTGGCGTATTTAAAATTTGCGACAGTAAAAAATTATTTTTCGAATAATTTACTATAGAAAAGGCAATCCCTGGCGTAATTAAAATTTGCGACAGTTGAAAATTATTTTTTGAATAATTTACTATAGAAAAGGCAATCCCTGGCGGATTTGAAATTTGCGACAGTAGAAAATTATTTTTTGAATAATTTACTATAGAAAAGGCAATTCCTGGCGTAATTAACATTTGCGACAGTAGAAAATTATTTTTTGAATAATTTACTATAGAAAAGGCAATCCCTGGCGGATTTGAAATTTGCGACAGTAAAAAATTATTTTTTGAATAATTTACTATAGAAAAGGCAATCCCTGGCGCAATTAAAATTTGCGACAGTTGAAAATTATTTTTTGAATAATTTACTATAGAAAAGGCAATTCCTGGCGCAATTAAAATTTGCGACAGTAGAAAATTATTTTTTGAATAATTTACTATAGAAAAGGCAATCCCTGGCGGATTTGAAATTTGCGACAGTAAAAAATTATTTTTTGAATAATATACTATAGAAAAGGCAATCCCTGGCGTAATTAAAATTTGCGACAGTAGAAAATTATTTTTTGAATAATTTACTATAGAAAAGGCAATCCCTGGCGGATTTGAAATTTGCGACAGTAAAAAATTATTTTTTGAATAATTTACTATAGAAAAGGCAATCCCTGGCGTAATTAAAATTTGCGACAGTAGGAAATTATTTTTTGAATAATTTACTATAGAAAAGGCAATCCCTGGCGGATTTGAAATTTGCGACAGTAAAAAATTATTTTTTGAATAATTTACTATAGAAAAGGCAATCACTGGCGTAATTAAAATTTTCGACAGTTGAAAATTATTTTTTGAATAATTTACTATAGAAAAGGCAATCCCTGGCGTAATTAAAATTTGCGACAGTTGAAAATTATTTTTTGAATAATTTACTATAGAAAAGGCAATCCCTGGCGGATTTGAAATTTGCGACAGTAAAAAATTATTTTTTGAATAATTTACTATAGAAAAGGCAATCCCTGGCGTATTTAAAATTTGCGACAGTAAAAAATTAATATTTTGAAAAATTTACTGTAGAAAAGGCAATCCCTGGCGCAATTAAAATTTGCGACAGTAAAAAATTATTTTTTGAATAATTTACTATAGAAAAGGCAATCCCTGGCGTAATTAAAATTTCCGACAGTAGAAAATTATTTTTTGAATATTTTACTATAGAAAAGGCAATCCCTGGCGCACTTAAAATTTGCGACATTAAAAAATTATTTTTTGAAAAATTTACTGTAGAAAAGGCAATCCCTGGCGCAATTAAAATTTGCGACAGTAAAAAATTATTTTTTGAATAATTTACTATAGAAAAGGCAATCCCTGGCGTAATTAAAATTTGCGACAGCAGAAAATTATTTTGTGAGAAATTTACTGTACAAAAGGCAATTCCTGGCGCAATTAAAATTTGCGACAGTAAAAAATTATTTTTTGAATAATTTACTATAGAAAAGGCAATCCCTGGCGCAATTAAAATTTGCGACAGTAGAAAATTATTTTTGAATAATTTACTATAGAAAAGGCAATCCCTGGCGGATTTGAAATTTGCGACAGTAAAAAAATTATTTTTTGAATAATTTACTATAGAAAAGGCAATCCCTGGCGGATTTGAAATTTGCGACAGTAAAAAATTATTTTTTGAATAATTTACTATAGAAAAGGCAATCCCTAGCGGATTTGAAATTTGCGACAGTAGAAAATTATTTTTTGAATAATTTACTATAGAAAAGGCAATCCCTGGCGTAATTAAAATTTGCGACAGTTGAAAATTATTTTTTGAATAATTTACTATAGAAAAGGCAATCCCTGGCGCAATTAAAATTTGCGACAGTTGAAAATTATTTTTTGAATAATTTACTATAGAAAAGGCAATCCCTGGCGTAATTAAAATTTGCGACAGTAAAAAATTATTTTTTGAATAATTTACTATAGAAAAGGCAATCCCTGGCGCAATTAAAATTTGCGACAGTAGAAAATTATTTTTTGAATAATTTACTATAGAAAAGGCAATCCCTGGCGAATTTGAAATTTGCGACAGTTGAAAATTATTTTTTGAATAATTTACTATAGAAAAGGCAATCCCTGGCGTAATTAAAATTTGCGACAGTTGAAAATTATTTTTTGAATAATTTACTATATAAAAGGCAATCCCTGGGATATTTAAAATTTGCGACAGTAAAAAATTATTTTTTGAAAAATTTACTATAGAAAAGGCAATCCCTGGGATATTTAAAATTTGCGACAGTAAAAAATTACTTTTTGAAAAATTTACTATAGAAAAGGCAATCCCTGGCGGATTTGAAATTTGCGACAGTAAAAAATTATTTTTTGAATAATTTACTATAGAAAAGGCAATCCCCGGCGTAATTAAAATTTGCGACAGTAAAAAATTATTTTTTTGCAAAATTTACTATAGAAAAGGCAATTCCTGGCGTATTTAAAATTTGCGACAGTAAAAAATTATTTTTCGAATAATTTACTATAGAAAAGGCAATCCCTGGCGTAATTAAAATTTGCGACAGTTGAAAATTATTTTTTGAATAATTTACTATAGAAAAGGCAATCCCTGGCGGATTTGAAATTTGCCACAGTAGAAAATTATTTTTTGAATAATTTACTATAGAAAAGGCAATTCCTGGCGTAATTAACATTTGCGACAGTAGAAAATTATTTTTTGAATAATTTACTATATAAAAGGCAATCCCTGGCGGATTTGAAATTTGCGACAGTAAAAAATTATTTTTTGAATAATTTACTATAGAAAAGGCAATCCCTGGCGCAATTAAAATTTGCGACAGTTGAAAATTATTTTTTGAATAATTTACTATAGAAAAGGCAATCCCTGGCGTAATTAAAATTTGCGACAGTTGAAAATTATTTTTTGAATCATTTACTATAGAAAAGGCAATTCCTGGCGCAATTAAAATTTGCGACAGTAGAAAATTATTTTTTGAATAATTTACTATAGAAAAGGCAATCCCTGGCGGATTTGAAATTTGCGACAGTAAAAAATTATTTTTTGAATAATTTACTATAGAAAAGGCAATCCCTGGCGTAATTAAAATTTGCGACAGTAGAAAATTATTTTTTGAATAATTTACTATAGAAAAGGCAATCCCTGGCGGATTTGAAATTTGCGACAGTAAAAAATTATTTTTTGAATAATTTACTATAGAAAAGGCAATCCCTGGCGTAATTAAAATTTGCGACAGTAGGAAATTATTTTTTGAATAATTTACTATAGAAAAGGCAATCCCTGGCGGATTTGAAATTTGCGACAGTAAAAAATTATTTTTTGAATAATTTACTATAGAAAAGGCAATCACTGGCGTAATTAAAATTTGCGACAGTTGAAAATTATTTTTTGAATAATTTACTATAGAAAAGGCAATCCCTGGCGTAATTAAAATTTGCGACAGTTGAAAATTATTTTTTGAATAATTTACTATAGAAAAGGCAATCCCTGGCGGATTTGAAATTTGCGACAGTAAAAAATTATTTTTTGAATAATTTACTATAGAAAAGGCAATCCCTGGCGTATTTAAAATTTGCGACAGTAAAAAATTAATATTTGAAAAATTTACTGTAGAAAAGGCAATCCCTGGCGCAATTAAAATTTGCGACAGTAAAAAATTATTTTTTGAATAATTTACTATAGAAAAGGCAATCCCTGGCGTAATTAAAATTTCCGACAGTAGAAAATTATTTTTTGAATATTTTACTATAGAAAAAGCAATCCCTGGCGCACTTAAAATTTGCGACAGTAAAAAATTATTTTTTGAAAAATTTACTGTAGAAAAGGCAATCCCTGGCGCAATTAAAATTTGCGACAGTAAAAAATTATTTTTTGAATAATTTACTATAGAAAAGGCAATCCCTGGCGTAATTAAAATTTGCGACAGTAGAAAATTATTTTGTGAGAAATTTACTGTACAAAAGGCAATTCCTGTCGCAATTAAAATTTGCGACAGTAAAAAATTATTTTTTGAATAATTTACTATAGAAAAGGAAATCCCTGGCGTAATTAAATTTGCGATAGTAGAAAATTATTTTTTGAATAATTTACTATAGAAAAGGCAATCCCTGGCGGATTTGAAATTTGCGACAGTAAAAAATTATTTTTTGAATAATTTACTATAGAAAAGGCAATCCCTGGCGGATTTGAAATTTGCGACAGTACAAAAAATTATTTTTTGAATAATTTACTATAGAAAAGGCAATCCCTGGCGTAATTAAAATTTACGACAGTATAAAATTATTTTTTGAATAATTTACTATAGAAAAGGCAATCCCTGGCGTAATTAAAATTTGCGAGAGTATAAAATTATTTTTTGAATAATTTACTATAGAAAAGGCAATCCTTGGGATATTTAAAATTTGCGACAGTATAAAATTATTTTTTTAATAATTTACTATAGAAAAGGCAATCCCTGGGATATTTAAAATTTGCGACAGGAGAAAATTATTTTTTGAATAATTTACTATAGAAAAGGCAATCCCGGCGGATTTGAAATTTGCGACAGTAGAAAATTATTTTTTGAATAATTTACTATAGAAAAGGCAATCCCTGGCGTAATTAAAATTTGCGACAGTTGAAAATTATTTTTTGAATAATTTACTATAGAAAAGGCAATCCCTGGCGCAATTAAAATTTGCGACAGTTGAAAATTATTTTTTGAATAATTTACTATAGGAAACGCAATCCCTGGCGTAATTAAAATTTGCGACAGTAAAAAATTATTTTTTGAATAATTTACTATAGAAAAGGCAATCACTGGCGCAATTAAAATTTGCGACAGTAGAAAATTATTTTTTGAATAATTTACTATAGAAAAGGCAATCCCTGGCGGATTTTAAATTTGCGACAGTAAAAAATTATTTTTTGAATAATTTACTATAGAAAAGGCAATCCCTGGCGTAATTAAAATTTGCGACAGTAGAAAATTATTTTTTGAATAATTTACTATAGAAAAGGCAATCCCTGGCGGATTTGAAATTTGCGACAATAAAAAAATAATTTTTTGAATAATTTACTATAGAAAAGGCAATCCCTGGCGTAATTAAAATTTGCGACAGTAGGAAATTATTTTTTGAATAATTTACTATAGAAAAGGCAATCCCTGGCGGATTTGAAATTTGCGACAATAAAAAATTATTTTTTGAGTAATTTACTATAGAAAAGGCAATCACTGGCGTAATTAAAATTTGCGACAGTTGAAAATTATTTTGTGAATAATTTACTATAGAAAAGGCAATCCCTGGCGTAATTAAAATTTGCGACAGTTAAAAATTATTTTTTGAATAATTTACTATAGAAAAGGCAATCCCTGGCGGATTTGAAATTTGCGACAGTAAAAAATTATTTTTTGAATAATTTACTATAGAAAAGGCAATCCCTGGCGTATTTAGAATTTGCGACAGTAAAAAATTAATATTTTGAAAAATTTACTGTAGAAAAGGCAATCCCTGGCGCAATTAAAATTTGCGACAGTAAAAAATTATTTTTTGAATAATTTACTATAGAAAAGGCAATCCCTGGCGTAATTAAAATTTCCGACAGTAGAAAATTATTTTTTGAATAATTTACTATAGAAAAGGCAATCCCTGGCGCACTTAAAATTTGCGACAGTAAAAAATTTACTGTAGAAAAGGCAATCCCTGGCGCAATTAAAATTTGCGACAGTAAAAAATTATTTTTTGAATAATTTACTATAGAAAAGGCAATCCCTGGCGTAATTAAAATTTGCGACAGTAGAAAATTATTTTGTGAGAAGTTTACTGTAGAAAAGGCAATCCCTGGCGCACTTAAAATTTGCGACAGTAAAAAATTATTTTTTGAATAATTTACTATAGAAAAGGCAATCCCTGGCGTAATTAAAATTTGCGACAGTAGAAAATTATTTTTTGAATAATTTACTATAGAAAAGGCAATCCCTGGCGGATTTGAAATTTGCGACAGTAAAAAATTATTTTTTGAATAATTTACTATATAAAAGGCAATCCCTGGCGGATTTGAAATTTGCGACAGTAAAAAATTATTTTTTGCATAATTTACTATAGAAAAGGCAATCCCTGTCGTAATTAAGATTTGCGAGAGTATAAAATTATTTTTTGAATAATTTACTATAGAAAAGGCAATCCCTGGCGTAATTAAAATTTGCGACAGTATAAAATTATTTTTTGAATAATTTACTATAGAAAAGGCAATCCCTGGGATATTTAAAATTTGCGACAGTCTAAAATTATTTTTTGAATAATTTACTATAGAAAAGGCAATCCCTGGGATATTTAAAATTTGCGACAGTAGAAAATTATTTTTTGAATAATTTACTATAGAAAAGGCAATCCCTGGGATATTTAAAATTTGCGAGAGTAGAAAATTATTTTTTGCAAAATTTACTATAGAAAAGGCAATCCTTGGCGTAATTAAAATTTGCGACAGTAGAAAATTATTTTTTGAATAATTTACTATAGAAAAGGCAATCCCTGGCGTAATTAAAATTTGCGACAGTTGAAAATTATTTTTTGAATAATTTACTATAGAAAAGGCAATCCCTGGCGTAATTAAAATTTGCGACAGTATAAAATTATTTTTTGAATAATTTACTATAGAAAAGGCAATCCCTGGGATATTTAAAATTTGCGACAGTAGAAAATTATTTTTTGCAAAATTTACTATAGAAAAGGCAATCCCTGGCGTAATTAAAACTTGCGACAGCAGAAAATTATTTTTTGAATAATTTACTATAGAAAAGGCAATCCCCGGCGTAATTAAAATTTGCAACAGTAAAAAATTATTTTTTTGCAAAATTTACTATAGAAAAGGCAATCCCTGGCGTAATTAAAATTTGCGACAGTTGAAAATTATTTTTTGAATAATTTACTATAGAAAAGGCAATCCCTGGCGTAATTAAAATTTGCGACAGTAGAAAATTATTTTTTGAATAATTTACTATAGAAAAGGCAATCCCTGGCGTAATTAAAATTTGCGACGGTAGAAAATTATTTTTTGAATAATTTACTATAGAAAAGGCAATCCCTGGCGGATTTGAAATTTGCGACAGTAAAAAATTATTTTTTGAATAATTTACTATAGAAAAGGCAATCCCTGGCGCAATTAAAATTTGCGACAGTTGAAAATTATTTTTTGAATAATTTACTATAGAAAAGGCAATCCCTGGCGTAATTAAAATTTCCGACAGTTGAAAATTATTTTTTGAATAGTTTACTATAGAAAAGGCAATCCCTGGCGCAATTAAAATTTGCGACAGTAGAAAATTATTTTTTGAATAATTTACTATAGAAAAGGCAATCCCTGGCGGATTTGAAATTTGCGACAGTAAAAAATTATTTTTTGAATAATTTACTATAGAAAAGGCAATCCCTGGCGTAATTAAAATTTGCGACAGTAGAAAATTATTTTTTGAATAATTTACTATAGAAAAGGCAATCCCTGGCGGATTTGAAATTTGCGACAGTAAAAAATTATTTTTTGAATAATTTACTATAGAAAAGGCAATCCCTGGCGCACTTAAAATTTGCGACAGTAAAAAATTATTTTTTGAAAAATTTACTGTAGAAAAGGCAATCCCTGCCGCAATTAAAATTTGCGACAGTAAAAAATTATTTTTTGAATAATTTACTATAGAAAAGGCAATCCCTGGCGTAATTAAAATTTGCGACAGTAGAAAATTATTTTGTGAGAAGTTTACTGTAGCAAAAGCAATCCCTGGCGCACTTAAAATTTGCGACAGTAAAAAATTATTTTTTGAATAATTTACTATAGAAAAGGCAATCCCTGGCGTAATTAAAATTTGCGACAGTAGAAAATTATTTTTTGAATAATTTACTATAGAAAAGGCAATCCCTGGCGGATTTGAAATTTGCGACAGTAAAAAATTATTTTTTGAATAATTTACTATATAAAAGGCAATCCCTGGTGGATTTGAAATTTGCGACAGTAAAAAATTATTTTTTGCATAATTTACTATAGAAAAGGCAATCCCTGGCGTAATTAAGATTTGCGACAGTATAAAATTATTTTTTGAATAATTTACTATAGAAAAGGCAATCCCTGGCGTAATTAAAATTTGCGACAGTATAAAATTATTTTTTGAATAATTTACTATAGAAAAGGCAATCCCTGGGATATTTAAAATTTGCGACAGTCTAAAATTATTTTTTGAATAATTTACTATAGAAAAGGCAATCCCTGGGATATTTAAAATTTGCGACAGTAGAAAATTATTTTTTGAATAATTTACTATAGAAAAGGCAATCCCTGGGATATTTAAAATTTGCGACAGTAGAAAATTATTTTTTGCAAAATTTACTATAGAAAAGGCAATCCCTGGCGTAATTAAAATTTGCGACAGTAGAAAATTATTTTTTGAATAATTTACTATAGAAAAGGCAATCCCTGGCGTAATTAAAATTTGCGACAGTTGAAAATTATTTTTTGAATAATTTACTATAGAAAAGGCAATCCCTGGCGTAATTAAAATTTGCGACAGGATAAAATTATTTTTTGAATAATTTACTATAGAAAAGGCAATCCCTGGGATATTTAAAATTTGCGACAGTAGAAAATTATTTTTTGCAAAATTTACTATAGAAAAGGCAATCCCTGGCGTAATTAATACTTGCGACAGCAGAAAATTATTTTTTGAATAATTTACTATAGAAAAGGCAATCCCTGGCGGATTTGAAATTTGCGACAGTAAAAAATTATTTTTTGAATAATTTACTATATAAAAGGCAATCCCTGGCGGATTTGAAATTTGCGACAGTAAAAAATTATTTTTTGCATAATTTACTATAGAAAAGGCAATCCCTGGCGTAATTAAGATTTGCGACAGTATAAAATTATTTTTTGAATAATTTACTATAGAAAAGGCAATCCCTGGCGTAATTAAAATTTGCGACAGTATAAAATTATTTTTTGAATAATTTACTATAGAAAAGGCAATCCCTGGGATATTTAAAATTTGCGACAGTCTAAAATTATTTTTTGAATAATTTACTATAGAAAAGGCAATCCCTGGGATATTTAAAATTTGCGACAGTAGAAAATTATTTTTTGAATAATTTACTATAGAAAAGGTAATCCCTGGGATATTTAAAATTTGCGACAGTAGAAAATTATTTTTTGCAAAATTTACTATAGAAAAGGCAATCCCTGGCGTAATTAAAATTTGCGACAGAAGAAAATTATTTTTTGAATAATTTACTATAGAAAAGGCAATCCCTGGCGTAATTAAAATTTGCGACAGTTGAAAATTATTTTTTGAATAATTTACTATAGAAAAGGCAATCCCTGGCGTAATTAAAATTTGCGACAGGATAAAATTATTTTTTGAATAATTTACTATAGAAAAGGCAATCCCTGGGATATTTAAAATTTGCGACAGTAGAAAATTATTTTTTGCAAAATTTACTATAGAAAAGGCAATCCCTGGCGTAATTAATACTTGCGACAGCAGAAAATTATTTTTTGAATAATTTACTATAGAAAAGGCAATCCCTGGCGGATTTGAAATTTGCGACAGTTGAAAATTATTTTTTGAATAATTTACTATAGAAAAGGCAATCCCTGGCGTAATTAAAATTTGCGACAGGATAAAATTAATATTTTTAATAATTTACTATAGAAAAGGCAATCCCCGGCGTAATTAAAATTTGCGACAGTAAAAAATTATTTTTTTGCAAAATTTACTATAGAAAAGGCAATCCCTGGCGTAATTAAAATTTGCGACAGTTGAAAATTATTTTTTGAATAATTTACTATAGAAAAGGCAATCCCTGGCGTAATTAAAATTTGCGACAGTAGAAAATTATTTTTTGAATAATTTACTATAGAAAAGGCAATCCCTGGCGTAATTAAAATTTGCGACGGTAGAAAATTATTTTTTGAATAATTTACTATAGAAAAGGCAATCCCTGGCGAACTTAAAATTTGCGACAGTAAAAAATTATTTTTTGAATAATTTACTATAGAAAAGGCAATCCCTGGCGCAATTAAAATTTGCGACAGTTGAAAATTATTTTTTGAATAATTTACTTTAGAAAAGGCAATCCCTGGCGTAATTAAAATTTCCGACAGTTGAAAATTATTTTTTGAATAGTTTACTATAGAAAAGGCAATCCCTGGCGCAATTAAAGTTTGCGACAGTAGAAAATTATTTTTTGAATAATTTACTATAGAAAAGGCAATCCCTGGCGGATTTGAAATTTGCGACAGTAAAAAATTATTTTTTGAATAATTTACTATAGAAAAGGCAATCCCTGGCGTAATTAAAATTTGCGACAGTAGAAAATTATTTTTTGAATAATTTACTATAGAAAAGGCAATCCCTGGCGGATTTGAAATTTGCGACAGTAAAAAATTATTTTTTGAATAATTTACTATAGAAAAGGCAATCCCTGGCGTAATTAAAATTTGCGAGAGTAGAAAATTATTTTTTGAATAATTTACTATAGAAAAGGCAATCCCTGGCGGATTTGAAATTTGCGACAGTAAAAAATAATTTTTTGAATAATTTTCTATAGAAAAGGCAATCCCTGGCTTAATTAAAATTTGCGACAGTAAAAAATTATTTTTTGAATAATTTACTATAGAAAAGGCAATCCCTGGCGCAATTAAAATTTTCGACAGTAGAAAATTATTTTTTGAATAATTTACTATAGAAAAGGCAATCCCTGGCGTAATTAAAATTTGCGACAGTAGAAAATTATTTTTTGAATAATTTACTATAGAAAAGGCAATCCCTGGCGTAATTAAAATTTGCGACAGTAGAAAATTATTTTTTGAATAATTTACTATAGAAAAGGCAATCCCTGGCGCAATTAAAATTTGCGACAGTTGAAAATTATTTTTTGAATAATTTACTATAGAAAAGGCAATCCCTGGCGTAATTAAAATTTGCGACAGTAAAAAATTATTTTTTGAATAATTTACTATAGAAAAGGCAATCCCTGGCGCAATTAAAATTTGCGACAGTAGAAAATTATTTTTTGAATAATTTACTATAGAAAAGGCAATCCCTGGCGGATTTGAAATTTGCGACAGTTGAAAATTATTTTTTGAATAATTTACTATAGAACAGGCAATCCCTGGCGTAATTAAAATTTGCGACAGTTGAAAATTATTTTTTGAATAATTTACTATAGAAAAGGCAATCCCTGGGATATTTAAAATTTGCGACAGTAAAAAATTATTTTTTGAAAAATTTACTATAGAAAAGGCAATCCCTGGCTGATTTGAAATTTGCGACAGTAAAAAATTATTTTTTGAATAATTTACTATAGAAAAGGCAATCCCTGGCGTAATTAAAATTTGCGACAGTAAAATATTATTTTTTGCAAAATTTACTACAGAAAAGGCAATCCCTGGCGTATTTAAAATTTGCGACAGTAAAAAAATATTTTTTGAATAATTTACTATAGAAAAGGCAATCCCTGGCGTAATTAAAATTTGCGACAGTTGAAAATTATTTTTTGAATAATTTACTATAGAAAAGGCAATCCCTGGCGGATTTGAAGTTTGCGACAGTAGAAAATTATTTTTTGAATAATTTACTATAGAAAAGGCAATCCCTGGCGTAATTAAAATTTGCGACAGTAGAAAATTATTTTTTGAATAATTTACTATAGAAAAGGCAATCCCTGGCGTAATTAAAATTTGCGACAGTTGAAAATTATTTTTTGAATAATTTACTATAGAAAAGGCAATCCCTGGCGCAATTAAAATTTTCGACAGTAGAAAATTATTTTTTGAATAATTTACTATAGAAAAGGCAATCCCTGGCGGATTTGAAATTTGCGACAGTAAAAAATTATTTTTTGAATAATTTACTATAGAAAAGGCAATCCCTGGACTAATTAAAATTTGCGACAGTAGAAAATTATTTTTTGAATAATTTACTATAGAAAACGCAATCCCTGGCGGATTTGAAATTTGCGACAGTAAAAAATTATTTTTTGAATAATTTACTATAGAAAAGGCAATCCCTGGCGTAATTAAAATTTGCGACAGTAAAATATTATTTTTTTGCAAAATTTACTACAGAAAAGGCAATCCCTGGCGTATTTAAAATTTGCGACAGTAAAAAAATATTTTTTGAATAATTTACTATAGAAAAGGCAATCCCTGGCGTAATTAAAATTTGCGACAGTTGAAAATTATTTTTGAATAATTTACTATAGAAAAGGCAATCCCTGGCGGATTTGAAGTTTGCGACAGTAGAAAATTATTTTTTGAATAATTTACTATAGAAAAGGCAATCCCTGGCGTAATTAAAATTTGCGACAGTAGAAAATTATTTTTTGAATAATTTACTATAGAAAAGGCAATCCCTGGCGTAATTAAAATTTGCGACAGTAGAAAATTATTTTTTGAATAATTTACTATAGAAAAGGCAATCCCTGGCGTAATTAAAATTTGCGACAGTAGAAAATTATTTTTTGAATAATTTACTATAGAAAAGGCAATCCCTGGCGCAATTAAAATTTGCGACAGTTGAAAATTATTTTTGAATAATTTACTATAGAAAAGGCAATCCCTGGCGTAATTAAAATTTGCGACAGTAAAAAATTATTTTTTGAATAATTTACTATAGAAAAGGCAATCCCTGGCGCAATTAAAATTTGCGACAGTAGAAAATTATTTTTTGAATAATTTACTATAGAAAAGGCAATCCCTGGCGGATTTGAAATTTGCGACAGTTGAAAATTATTTTTTGAATAATTTACTATAGAACAGGCAATCCCTGGCGTAATTAAAATTTGCGACAGTTGAAAATTATTTTTTGAATAATTTACTATAGAAAAGGCAATCCCTGGGATATTTAAAATTTGCGACAGTAAAAAATTATTTTTTGAAAAATTTACTATAGAAAAGGCAATCCCTGGCTGATTTGAAATTTGCGACAGTAAAAAATTATTTTTTGAATAATTTACTATAGAAAAGGCAATCCCTGGCGTAATTAAAATTTGCGACAGTAAAATATTATTTTTTGCAAAATTTACTACAGAAAAGGCAATCCCTGGCGTATTTAAAATTTGCGACAGTAAAAAAATATTTTTTGAATAATTTACTATAGAAAAGGCAATCCCTGGCGTAATTAAAATTTGCGACAGTTGAAAATTATTTTTTGAATAATTTACTATAGAAAAGGCAATCCCTGGCGGATTTGAAGTTTGCGACAGTAGAAAAATTATTTTTTGAATAATTTACTATAGAAAAGGCAATCCCTGGCGTAATTAAAATTTGCGACAGTAGAAATTATTTTTTGAATAATTTACTATAGAAAAGGCAATCCCTGGCGTAATTAAAATTTGCGACAGTTGAAAATTATTTTTTTGAATAATTTACTATAGAAAAGGCAATCCCTGGCGCAATTAAAATTTTCGACAGTAGAAAATTATTTTTTGAATAATTTACTATAGAAAAGGCAATCCCTGGCGGATTTGAAATTTGCGACAGTAAAAAATTATTTTTTGAATAATTTACTATAGAAAAGGCAATCCCTGGACTAATTAAAATTTGCGACAGTAGAAAATTATTTTTTGAATAATTTACTATAGAAAACGCAATCCCTGGCGGATTTGAAATTTGCGACAGTAAAAAATTATTTTTTGAATAATTTACTATAGAAAAGGCAATCCCTGGCGTAATTAAAATTTGCGACAGTAGAAAATTATTTTTTGAATAATTTACTATAGAAAAGGCAATCCCTGGCGGATTTGAAATTTGCGACAGTAAAAAATTATTTTTTGAATAATTTACTATAGAAAAGGCAATCCCTGGCGTAATTAAAATTTGCGACAGTTGAAAATTATTTTTTGAATAATTTACTATAGAAAAGGCAATCCCTGGCGTAATTAAAATTTCGACAGTTGAAAATTATTTTTTGAATAATTTACTATAGAAAAGGCAATCCCTGGCGCACTTAAAATTTGCGACAGGAAAAAATTATTTTTTGAATAATTTACTATAGAAAAGGCAATCCCTGGCGTAATTAAAATTTGCGACAGTAGAAAATTAATATTTTGAAAAATTTACTGTAGAAAAGGCAATCCCTGGCGTATTTAAAATTTGCGACAGTAAAAAATTATTTTTTGAATAATTTACTATAGAAAAGGCAATCCCTGGCGTAATTTAAATTTGCTACAGTAGAAAATTATTTTTTTTGAATAATTTACTGTAGAAAAGGCAATTCCTGGCGCAATTAAAATTTGCGACAGTATAAAATTATTTTTTGAATAATCTACTATAGAAAAGGAAATCCCTGGCGCAATTAAAATTTGCGACATTTGAAAATTATTTTTTGAATAATTTACTATAGAAAAGGCAATCCCTGGCGTAATTAAAATTTGCGACAGTAAAAAATTATTTTTTGAATAATGTACTATAGAAAAGGCAATCCCTGGGGCAGTTAAAATTTGCGACAGTAGAAAATTCTTTTTTGAATAATTTACTATAGAAAAGGCAATCCCTGGCGGATTTGAAATTTGTGACAGTTGAAAATTATTTTTTGAATAATTTACTATAGAAAAGGCAATCCCTGGCGTAATTAAAATTTGCGGCAGTAAAAAATTATTTTTTGAATTATTTACTATAGAAAAGGCAATCCCTGGCGTATTTAAAATTTGCGACAGTAGAAAATTATTTTTTGAATAATTTACTATAGAAAAGGCAATCCCTGGCGCAATTAAAATTTGCGACATTTGAAAATTATTTTTTGAATAATTTACTATAGAAAAGGCAATCCCTGGCGTAATTAAAATTTGCGACAGTAAAAAATTATTTTTTGAATAATGTACTATAGAAAAGGCAATCCCTGGGGCAGTTAAAATTTGCGACAGTAGAAAATTATTTTTTGAATAATATACTATAGAAAAGGCAATCCCTGGCGTATTTAAAATTTGCGACAGTAGAAAATTATTTTTTGAATAATTTACTATAGAAAAGGCAATTCCTGGCGCAATTAAAATTTGCGACATTTGAAAATTATTTTTTTTGAATAATTTACTGTAGAAAAGGCAATTCCTGGCGCAATTAAAATTTGCGACAGTATAAAATTATTTTTTGAATAATTTACTATAGAAAAGGCAATCCCTGGCGCAATTAAAATTTGCGAAATTTGAAAATTATTTTTTGAATAATTTACTATAGAAAAGGCAATCCCTGGCGTAATTAAAATTTGCGACAGTAAAAAATTATTTTTTGAATTATGGACTATAGAAAAGGCAATCCCTGGGGCAGTTAAAATTTGCGACAGTAGAAAATTATTTTTTGAATAATTTACTATAGAAAAGGCAATCCCTGGCGTAATTAAAATTTGCGACAGTTGAAAATTATTTTTTGAATAATTTACTATAGAAAAGGCAATCCCTAGCATATTTAAAATTTGCGACAGTAAAAAATTATTTTTTGAAAAATTTACTATAGAAAAGGCAATCCCTGGCGTATTTAAAATTTGCGACAGTAGAAAATTATTTTTTGAATAATTTACTATAGAAAAGGCAATCCCTGGCGCAATTAAAATTTGCGACATTTGAAAATTATTTTTTGAATAATTTACTATAGAAAAGGCAATCCCTGGCGTAATTAAAATTTGCGACAGTAAAAAATTATTTTTTGAATAATGTACTATAGAAAAGGCAATCCCTGGGGCAGTTAAAATTTGCGACAGTAGAAAATTATTTTTTGAATAATTTACTATAGAAAAGGCAATCCCTGACGCAATTAAAATTTGCGACATTTGAAAATTATTTTTTGAATAATTTACTATAGAAAAGGCAATCCCTGGCGTAATTAAAATTTGCGACAGTAAAAAATTATTTTTTGAATAATGTACTATAGAAAAGGCAATCCCTGGGGCAGTTAAAATTTGCGACAGTAGAAAATTATTTTTTGAATAATTTACTATAGAAAAGGCAATCCCTGGCGTATTTAAAATTTGCGACAGTAGAAAATTATTTTTTGAATAATTTACTATAGAAAAGGCAATCCCTGGCGCAATTAAAATTTGCGACATTTGAAAATTATTTTTTTTTGAATAATTTACTGTAGAAAAGGCAATTCCTGGCGCAATTAAAATTTGCGACAGTATAAAATTATTTTTTGAATAATTTACTATAGAAAAGGCAATCCCTGGCGCAATTAAAATTTGCGACATTTGAAAATTATTTTTTGAATAATTTACTATAGAAAAGGCAATCCCTGGCGTAATTAAAATTTGCGACAGTAAAAAATTATTTTTTGAATAATGTACTATAGAAAAGGCAATCCCTGGGGCAGTTAAAATTTGCGACAGTAGAAAATTATTTTTTGAATAATTTACTATAGAAAAGGCAATCCCTGGCGTAATTAAAATTTGCGACAGTTGAAAATTATTTTTTGAATAATTTACTATAGAAAAGGCAATCCCTAGCATATTTAAAATTTGCGACAGTAAAAAATTATTTTTTGAAAAATTTACTATAGAAAAGGCAATCCCTGGCGGATTTGAAATTTGCGACAGTAAAAAATTATTTTTTGAATAATTTACTATAGAAAAGGCAAACCCTGGCGTAATTAAAATTTGCGACAGTAGAAAATTATTTTTTGAATAATTTACTATAGAAAAGGCAATCCCTGGCGTAATTAAAATTTGCGACAGTTGAAAATTATTTTTTGAATAATTTACTATAGAAAAGGAAATCCCTGGCGTAATTAAAATTTGTGACAGTAGAAAATTATTTTTTGAATAATTTACTATAGAAAAGGCATTCCTTGGCGCAATTAAAATTTGCGACAGTTGAAAATTATTTTTTGAGTAATTTACTATAGAAAAGCCAATCCCTGGCGTAATTAAAATTTGCGAAAGTAAAAAATTATTTTTTGAATAATTTACTATAGAAAAGGCAATCCCTGGCGCAATTAAAATTTGCGACAGTAAAAAATTATTTTTTGAATAATTTACTATAGAAAAGGCCCTGGCGTAATTAAAATTTGCGACAGTAGAAAATTATTTTTTGAATAATTTACTATAGAAAAGGCAATCCCTGGCGTAATTAAAATTTGCGACAGTTGAAAATTATTTTTTGAATAATTTACTATAGAAAAGGCAATCCCTGGCGTAATTAAAATTTGTGACAGTAGAAAATTATTTTTTGAATAATTTACTATAGAAAAGGCATTCCTTGGCGCAATTAAAATTTGCGACAGTTGAAAATTATTTTTTGAATAATTTACTATAGAAAAGGCAATCCCTGGCGTAATTAAAATTTGCGACAGTAAAAAATTATTTTTTGAATTATTTACTATAGAAAAGGCAATCCCTGGCGTATTTAAAATTTGCGACAGTAGAAAATTATTTTTTGAATAATTTACTATATTAAAATTTGCGACATTTGAAAATTATTTTTTGAATAATTTACTATAGAAAAGGCAATCCCTGGCGTAATTAAAATTTGCGACAGTAAAAAATTATTTTTTGAATAATGTACTATAGAAAAGGCAATCCCTGGGGCAGTTAAAATTTGCGACAGTAGAAAATTATTTTTTGAATAATTTACTATAGAAAAGGCAATCCCTGGCGTATTTAAAATTTGCGACAGTAGAAAATTATTTTTTGAATAATTTACTATAGAAAAGGCAATCCCTGGCGCAATTAAAATTTGCGAGATTTGAAAATTATTTTTTTTGAATAATTTACTGTAGAAAAGGCAATTCCTGGCGCAATTAAAATTTGCGACAGTATAAAATTATTTTTTGAATAATTTACTATAGAAAAGGCAATCCCTGGCGCAATTAAAATTTGCGAAATTTGAAAATTATTTTTTGAATAATTTACTATAGAAAAGGCAATCCCTGGCGTAATTAAAATTTGCGACAGTAAAAAATTATTTTTTTGAATAATGTACTATAGAAAAGGCAATCCCTGGGGCAGTTAAAATTTGCGACAGTAGAAAATTATTTTTTGAATAATTTACTATAGAAAAGGCAATCCCTGGCGTAATTAAAATTTGCGACAGTTGAAAATTATTTTTTGAATAATTTACTATAGAAAAGGCAATCCCTAGCATATTTAAAATTTGCGACAGTAAAAAATTATTTTTGAAAAATTTATTATAGAAAAGGCAATCCCTGGCGTATTTAAAATTTGCGACAGTAGAAAATTATTTTTTGAATAATTTACTATAGAAAAGGCAATCCCTGGCGCAATTAAAATTTGCGACTTTTGAAAATTATTTTTTGAATAATTTACTATAGAAAAGGCAATCCCTGGCGTAATTAAAATTTGCGACAGTAAAAAATTATTTTTTGAATAATGTACTATAGAAAAGGCAATCCCTGGGGCAGTTAAAATTTACGACAGTAGAAAATTATTTTTTGAATAATTTACTATAGAAAAGGCAATCCCTGGCGCAATTAAAATTTGCGACATTTGAAAATTATTTTTTGAATAATTTACTATAGAAAAGGCAATCCCTGGCGTAATTAAAATTTGCGACAGTAAAAAATTATTTTTTGAATAATGTACTATAGAAAAGGCAATCCCTGGGGCAGTTAAAATTTGCGACAGTAGAAAATTATTTTTTGAATAATTTACTATAGAAAAGGCAATCCCTGGCGTATTTAAAATTTGCGACAGTAGAAAATTATTTTTGAATAATTTACTATAGAAAAATCAATCCCTGGCGCAATTAAAATTTGCGACATTTGAAAATTATTTTTTTTGAATAATTTACTGTAGAAAAGGCAATTCCTGGCGCAATTAAAATTTGCGACAGTATAAAATTATTTTTTGAATAATTTACTATAGAAAAGGCAATCCCTGGCGCAATTAAAATTTGCGACATTTGAAAATTATTTTTTGAATAATTTACTATAGAAAAGGCAATCCCTGGCGTAATTAAAATTTGCGACAGTAAAAAATTATTTTTTGAATAATGTACTATAGAAAAGGCAATCCCTGGCGTAATTAAAATTTGCGACAGTAAAAAATTATTTTTTGAATAATTTACTATAGAAAAGGCAATCCCTGGCGCAATTAAAATTTGCGACAGTAGAAAATTATTTTTTGAATAATTTACTATAGAAAAGGCAATCCCTGGCGGATTTGAAATTTGCGACAGTTGAAAATTATTTTTTGAATAATTTACTATAGAAAAGGCAATCCCTGGCGTAATTAAAATTTGCGACAGTTGAAAATTATTTTTTGAATAATTTACTATAGAAAAGGCAATCCCTGGGATATTTAAAATTTGCGACAGTAAAAAATTATTTTTTGAAAAATTTATTATAGAAAAGACAATCCCTGGCGGATTTGAAATTTGCGACAGTAAAAAATTATTTTTTGAATAATTTACTATAGAAAAGGCAATCCCTGGCGTAATTAAAATTTGCGACAGTAAAAAATTATTTTTTTGCAAAATTTACTATAGAAAAGGCAATCCCTGGCGTATTTAAAATTTGCGACAGTAAAAAATTATTTTTTGAATAATTTACTATAGAAAAGGCAATCCCTGGCGTAATTAAAATTTGCGACAGTTGAAAATTATTTTTTGAATAATTTAGTATAGAAAAGGCAATCCCTGGCGTATTTAAAATTTGCGACATTTGAAAATTATTTTTTGAATAATTTACTATAGAAAAGGCAATCCCTGGCGGATTTGAAATTTGCGACAGTAAAAAATTATTTTTTTAATAATTTACTATAGAAAAGGCAATCCCTGGCGCAATTAAAATTTGCGACAGTTGAAAATTATTTTTTGAATAATTTACTATAGAAAAGGCTATCCCTGGCGTAATTAAAATTTGCGACAGTTGAAAATTATTTTTTGAATAATTTACTATAGAAAAGGCAATCCCTGGGATATTTAAAATTTGCGACAGTAAAAAATTATTTTTTGAAAAATTTATTATAGAAAAGACAATCCCTGGCGGATTTGAAAATTGCGACAGTAAAAAATTATTTTTTGAATAATTTACTATAGAAAAGGCAATCCCTGGCGTAATTAAAATTTGCGACAGTAAAAAATTATTTTCTTGCAAAATTTACTATAGAAAAGGCAATCCCTGGCGTATTTAAAATTTGCGACAGTAAAAAATTATTTTTTGAATAATTTACTATAGAAAAGGCAATCCCTGGCGTAATTAAAATTTGCGACAGTTGAAAATTATTTTTTGAATAATTTACTATAGAAAAGGCAATCCCTGGCGTATTTAAAATTTGCGACAGTTGAAAATTATTTTTTGAATAATTTACTATAGAAAAGGTAATCCCTGGCGGATTTGAAATTTGCGACAGTAAAAAATTATTTTTTGAATAATTTACTATAGAAAAGGCAATCCCTGGCGCAATTAAAATTTGCGACAGTTGAAAATTATTTTTTGAATAATTTACTATAGAAAAGGCAATCCCTGGCGTAATTAAAATGTGCGACAGTTGAAAATTATTTTTTGAATAATTTACTATAGAAAAGGCAATCCCTGGCGGATTTGAAATTTGCGGCAGTAAAAAATTATTTTTTGAATAATTTACTATAGAAAAGGCAATCCCTGGCGTAATTAAAATTTGCGACAGTAGAAAATTATTTTTTGAATAATTTACTATAGAAAAGGCAATCCCTGGCGGATTTGAAATTTGCGACAGTAAAAAATTATTTTTTGAATAATTTACTATAGAAAAGGCAATCCCTGGCGCAATTAAAATTTGCGACAGTTGAAAATTATTTTTTGAATAATTTACTATAGAAAAGGCAATCCCTGGTGTAATTAAAATTTGCGACAGTTGAAAATTATTTTTTGAATAATTTACTATAGAAAAGGCAATCCCTGGGATATTTAAAATTTGCGACAGTAAAAAATTATTTTTTGAAAAATTTATTATAGAAAAGACAATCCCTGGCGGATTTGAAAATTGCGACAGTAAAAAATTATTTTTTGAATAATTTACTATAGAAAAGGCAATCCCTGGCGTAATTAAAATTTGCGACAGTAAAAAATTATTTTTTTGCAAAATTTACTATAGAAAAGGCAATCCCTGGCGTATTTAAAATTTGCGACAGTAAAAAATTATTTTTTGAATAATTTACTATAGAAAAGCCAATCCCTGGCGTAATTAAAATTTGCGACAGTTGAAAATTATTTTTTGAATAATTTACTATAGAAAATGCAATCCCGGGCGTATTTAAAATTTTCGACAGTTGAAAATTATTTTTTGAATAATTTACTATAGAAAAGGTAATCCCTGGCGGATTTGAAATTTGCGACAGTAAAAAATTATTTTTTGAATAATTTACTATAGAAAAGGCAATCCCTGGCGCAATTAAAATTTGCGACAGTTGAAAATTATTTTTTTAATAATTTACTATAGAAAAGGCAATCCCTGGCGTAATTAAAATTTGCGACAGTTGAAAATTATTTTTTGAATAATTTACTATAGAAAAGGCAATCCCTGGCGGATTTGAAATTTGCGGCAGTAAAAAATTATTTTTTGAATAATTTACTATAGAAAAGGCAATCCCTGGCGTAATTAAAATTTGCGACAGTAGAAAATTATTTTTTGAATAATTTACTATAGAAAAGGCAATCCCTGGCGGATTTGAAATTTGCGACAGTAAAAAATTATTTTTGAATAATTTACTATAGAAAAGGCAATCCCTGGCGTAATTAAAATTTGCGACAGTTGAAAATTATTTTTTGAATAATTTACTATAGAAAAGGCAATCCCTGGCGTAATTAAAATTTGCGACAGTAGAAAATTATTTTTTGAATAATTTACTATAGAAAAGGCATTCCCTGGCGCAATTAAAATTTGCGACAGTTGAAAATTATTTTTTGAATAATTTACTATAGAAAAGGCAATCCCTGGCGTAATTAAAATTTGCGACAGTAAAAAATTATTTTTTGAATAATTTACTATAGAAAAGGCAATACCTGGCGCAATTAAAATTTGCGACAATAGAAAATTATTTTTTGAATAATTTACTATAGAAAAGGCAATCCCTGCGGATTTGAAATTTGCGACAGTTGAAAATTATTTTTTGAATAATTTACTATAGAAAAGGCAATCCCTGGCGTAATTAAAATTTGCGACAGTTGAAAATTATTTTTTGAATAATTTACTATAGAAAAGGCAATCCCTGGGATATTTAAAATTTGCGACAGTAAAAAATTATTTTTTGAAAAATTTATTATAGAAAAGACAATCCCTGGCGGATTTGAAATTTGCGACAGTAAAAAATTATTTTTTGAATAATTTACTATAGAAAAGGCAATCCCTGGCGTAATTAAAATTTGCGACAGTAAAAAATTATTTTTTTGTAAAATTTACTATAGAAAAGGCAATCCCTGGCGTATTTAAAATTTGCGACAGTAAAAAAATATTTTTTTAATAATTTACTATAGAAAAGGCAATCCCTGGCGTAATTAAAATTTGCGACATTTGAAAATTATTTTTTGAATAATTTACTATAGAAAAGGCAATCCCTGGCGGATTTGAAATTTGCGGCAGTAAAAAATTATTTTTTGAATAATTTACTATAGAAAAGGCAATCCCTGGCGTAATTAAAATTTGCGACAGTAGAAAATTATTTTTTGAATAATTTACTATAGAAAAGGCAATCCCTGGCGGATTTGAAATTTGCGACAGTAAAAAATTATTTTTTGAATAATTTACTATAGAAAAGGCAATCCCTGGCGCAATTAAAATTTGCGACAGTTGAAAATTATTTTTTGAATAATTTACTATAGAAAAGGCAATCCCTGGCGTAATTAAAATTTGCGACAGTTGAAAATTATTTTTTGAATAATTTACTATAGAAAAGGCTATCCCTGGGATATTTAAAATTTGCGACAGTAAAAAATTATTTTTTGAAAAATTTATTATAGAAAAGACAATCCCTGGCGGATTTGAAAATTGCGACAGTAAAAAATTATTTTTTGAATAATTTACTATAGAAAAGGCAATCCCTGGCGTAATTAAAATTTGCGACAGTAAAAAATTATTTTTTTGCAAAATTTACTATAGAAAAGGCAATCCCTGGCGTATTTAAAATTTGCGACAGTAAAAAATTATTTTTTGAATAATTTACTATAGAAAAGGCAATCCCTGGCGTAATTAAAATTTGCGACAGTAGAAAATTATTTTTTGAATAATTTACTATAGAAAAGGCAATCCCTGGCGTATTTAAAATTTGCGACAGTTGAAAATTATTTTTTGATTAATTTACTATAGAAAAGGTAATCCCTGGCGGATTTGAAATTTGCGACAGTAAAAAATTATTTTTTGAATAATTTACTATAGAAAAGGCAATCCCTGGCGCAATTAAAATTTGCGACAGTTGAAAATTATTTTTTGAATAATTTACTATAGAAAAGGCAATCCCTGGCGTAATTAAAATTTGCGACAATTGAAAATTATTTTTTGAATAATTTACTATAGAAAAGGCAATCCCTGGCGGATTTGAAATTTGCGGCAGTAAAAAATTATTTTTTGAATAATTTACTATAGAAAAGGCAATCCCTGGCGTAATTAAAATTTGCGACAGTAGAAAATTATTTTTTGAATAATTTACTATAGAAAAGGCAATCCCTGGCGGATTTGAAATTTGCGACAGTAAAAAATTATTTTTTGAATAATTTACTATAGAAAAGGCAATCCCTGGCGTAATTAAAATTTGCGACAGTTGAAAATTATTTTTGAATAATTTACTATAGAAAAGGCAATCCCTGGCGTAATTAAAATTTGCGACAGTAGAAAATTATTTTTTGAATAATTTACTATAGAAAAGGCATTCCCTGGCGCAATTAAAATTTGCGACAGTTGAAAATTATTTTTTGAATAATTTACTATAGAAAAGGCAATCCCTGGCGTAGTTAAAATTTGCGACAGTAAAAAATTATTTTTTGAATAATTTACTATAGAAAAGGCAATACCTGGCGCAATTAAAATTTGCGACAGTAGAAAATTATTTTTTGAATAATTTACTATAGAAAAGGCAATCCCTGGCGGATTTGAAATTTGCGACAGCAAAAAATTATTTTTTGAATAATTTACTATAGAAAAGGCAATCCCTGGCGGATTTGAAATTTGCGGCAGTAAAAAATTATTTTTTGAATAATTTACTATAGAAAAGGCAATCCCTGGCGCAATTAAAATTTGCGACAGTTGAAAATTATTTTTTGAATAATTTACTATAGAAAAGGCAATCCCTGGCGTAATTAAAATTTGCGACAGTTGAAAATTATTTTTTGAATAATTTACTATAGAAAAGGCTATCCCTGGGATATTTAAAATTTGCGACAGTAAAAAATTATTTTTTGAAAAATTTATTATAGAAAAGACAATCCCTGGCGGATTTGAAAATTGCGACAGTAAAAAATTATTTTTTGAATAATTTACTATAGAAAAGGCAATCCCTGGCGTAATTAAAATTTGCGACAGTAAAAAATTATTTTTTTGCAAAATTTACTATAGAAAAGGTAATCCCTGGCGTATTTAAAATTTGCGACAGTAAAAAATTATTTTTTGAATAATTTACTATAGAAAAGGCAATCCCTGGCGTAATTAAAATTTGCGACAGTTGAAAATTATTTTTTGAATAATTTACTATAGAAAAGGCAATCCCTGGCGTATTTAAAATTTGCGACAGTTGAAAATTATTTTTTGATTAATTTACTATAGAAAAGGTAATCCCTGGCGGATTTGAAATTTGCGACAGTAAAAAATTATTTTTTGAATAATTTACTATAGAAAAGGCAATCCCTGGCGCAATTAAAATTTGCGACAGTTGAAAATTATTTTTTGAATAATTTACTATAGAAAAGGCAATCCCTGGCGTAATTAAAATTTGCGACAATTGAAAATTATTTTTTGAATAATTTACTATAGAAAAGGCAATCCCTGGCGGATTTGAAATTTGCGGCAGTAAAAAATTATTTTTTGAATAATTTACTATAGAAAAGGCAATCCCTGGCGTAATTAAAATTTGCGACAGTAGAAAATTATTTTTTGAATAATTTACTACAGAAAAGGCAATCCCTGGCGGATTTGAAATTTGCGACAGTAAAAAATTATGTTTTGAATAATTTACTATAGAAAAGGCAATCCCTGGCGTAATTAAAATTTGCGACAGTTGAAAATTATTTTTTGAATAATTTACTATAGAAAAGGCAATCCCTGGCGTAATTAAAATTTGCGACAGTAGAAAATTATTTTTTGAATAATTTACTATAGAAAAGGCATTCCCTGGCGCAATTAATATTTGCTACAGTTGAAAATTATTTTTTGAATAATTTACTATAGAAAAGGCAATCCCTGGCGTAATTAAAATTTGCGACAGTAAAAAATTATTTTTTGAATAATTTACTATAGAAAAGGCAATACCTGGCGCAATTAAAATTTGCGACAGTAGAAAATTATTTTTTGAATAATTTACTATAGAAAAGGCAATCCCTGGCGGATTTGAAATTTGCGACAGTTGAAAATTATTTTTTGAATAATTTACTATAGAAAAGGCAATCCCTGGCGTAATTAAAATTTGCGACAGTTGAAAATTATTTTTTGAATAATTTACTATAGAAAAGGCAATCCCTGGGATATTTAAAATTTGCGACAGTAAAAAATTATTTTTTGAAAAATTTATTATAGAAAAGACAATCCCTGGCGGATTTGAAATTTGCGACAGTAAAAAATTATTTTTTGAATAATTTACTATAGAAAAGGCAATCCCTGGCGTAATTAAAATTTGCGACAGTAAAAAATTATTTTTTTGTAAAATTTACTATAGAAAAGGCAATCCCTGGCGTATTTAAAATTTGCGACAGTAAAAAATTATTTTTTTAATAATTTACTATAGAAAAGGCAATCCCTGGCGTAATTAAAATTTGCGACAGTTGAAAATTATTTTTTGAATAATTTACTATAGAAAAGGCAATCCCTGGCGTATTTAAAATTTGCGACAGTTGAAAATTATTTTTTGAATAATTTACTATAGAAAAGGCAATCCCTGGCGGATTTGAAATTTGCGAGAGTAAAAAATTATTTTTTGAATAATTTACTATAGAAAAGGCAATCCCTGGCGCAATTAAAATTTGCGACAGTTGAAAATTATTTTTTGAATAATTTACTATAGAAAAGGCAATTCCTGGCGTAATTAAAATTTGCGACAGTTGAAAATTATTTTTTGAATAATTTACTATAGAAAAGGCAATACCTGGCGCAATTAAAATTTGCGACAGTAGAAAATTATTTTTTGAATAATTTACTATAGAAAAGGCAATCCCTGGCGGATTTGAAATTTGCGACAGTAAAAAATTATTTTTTGAATAATTGACTATAGAAAAGGCAATCCCTGGCGTAATTAAAATTTGCGACAGTAGAAAATTATTTTTTGAATAATTTACTATAGAAAAGGCAATCCCTGGCGGATTTGAAATTTGCGGCAGTAAAAAATTATTTTTTGAATAATTTACTATAGAAAAGGCAACCCTGGCGTAATTAAAATTTGCGACAGTAGAAAATTAGTTTTTGAATAATTTACTATAGAAAAGGCAGTCCCTGGCGGATTTGAAATTTGCGACAGTAAAAAATTATTTTTTGAATAATTTACTATAGAAAAGGCAAACCCTGGCGTAATTAAAATTTGCGACAGTTGAAAATTATTTTTTGAATGATTTACTATAGAAAAGGCAATCCCTGGCGTAATTAAAATTTGCGACAGTTGAAAATTATTTTTTGAATAATTTACTATAGAAAAGGCAATCCCTGGCGGATTTGAAATTTGCGACATTAAAAAATTATTTTTTGAATAATTTACTATAGAAAAGGCAATCCCTGGCGGATTTGAAATTTGCGACAGTAAAAAATTATTTTTTGAATAATTTACTATAGAAAAGGCAATCCCTGGCGAAATTAAAATTTGCGACAGTAGAAAATTATTTTTTGAATAATTTACTATAGAAAGACAATCCCTGGCGGATTTGAAATTTGCGACAGTAAAAAATTATTTTTTGAATAATTTACTATAGAAAAGGCAATCCCTGGCGGGTTTAAAATTTGCGACAGTAAAAAATTATTTTTTGAAAAATTTACTATAGAAAAGGCAATCCCTAGCGTAATTAAAATTTGCGACAGTAGAAAATTATTTTTTGAATAATTTACTATAGAAAAGGCAATCCAAGGCGGATTTGAAATTTGCGACAGTAAAAAATTATTTTTTGAATAATTTACAATAGAAAAGGCAATACCTGGCGTATTTAGAATTTGCGACAGTAAAAAATTATTTTTTGAATAATTTACTATAGAAAAGGCAATCCCGGGCGTAATTAAAATTTGCGACAGTAGAAAATTATTTTTTTGCAAAATTTACTATAGAAAAGGCAATACCTGGCGTAATTAAAATTTGCGACAGTAAAAAATTATTTTTTGAATAATTTACTATAGAAAAGGCAATCCCTCCCGTAATTAAAATTTGCGACAGTAGAAAATTATTTTTTGAATAATTACTATAGAAAAGGCAATCCCTGGCGTAATTAAAATTTGCGACAGTATAAAATTATTTTTTGAATAATTTACTATAGAAAAGGCAATCCCTGGGATATTTAAAATTTGCGACAGTAAAAAATTATTTTTTTGCAAAATTTACTATAGAAAAGGCAATCCCTGGCGTATTTAAAATTTGCGACAGTAAAAAATTATTTTTTGAATAATTTACTATAGAAAAGGCAATCCCTGGCGCAATTAAAATTTGCGACAGTAAAAAATTATTTTTTGAATAATTTACTATCGAAAAGGCAATCCCTGGCGTATTTAAAATTTGCGACAGCAGAAAATTATTTTTTGAATAATTTACTATAGAAAAGGCAATCCCTGGCGTAATTAAAATTTGCGACAGTAAAAAATTATTTTTTGAATAATTTACTATAGAAAAGGCAATCCCTGGCGCAATTACAATTTGCGACAGTAAAAAATTATTTTTTGAAAAATTTACTATAGAAAAGGCAATCCCTGGCGTAATTAAAATTTGCGACAGTAGAAAATTATTTTTTGAATAATTTACTATAGAAAAGGCAATCCCTGGCGTAATTAAAATTTGCGACAGTATAAAATTATTTTTTGGATAATTTACTATAGAAAAGGCAATCCCTGGCGTAATTAAAATTTGCGACAGTATAAAATTATTTTTTGAATAATTTACTATAGAAAAGGCAATCACTGGCGCAATTAAAATTTGCGACAGTAAAAAATTATTTTTTGCAAAATTTACTATTGAAAAGGCAATCCCTGGCGTAATTAAAATTTGCGACAGTATAAAATTATTTTTTGAATAATTTACTATGGAAAAGGCAATCCCTGGCGTATTTAAAATTTGCGACAGTAAAAAATTATTTTTTGCAAAATTTACTATAGAAAAGGCAATCCCTGCCGCAATTAAAATTTGCGACAGTAAAAAATTATTTTTTGAATAATTTACTATAGAAAAGGCAATCCCTGGCGTAATTAAAATTTGCGAAAGTTGAAAATTATTTTTTGAATAATTTACTATAGAAAAGGCAATCCCTGGCGTAATTAAAATTTGCGACAGTATAAAATTATTTTTTGAATAATTTACTATAGAAAAGGCAATCCCTGGCGCAATTAAAGTTTGCGACAGTAAAAAATTATATTTTGCAAAATTTACTATAGAAAAGGCAATCCCTGGCGTAATAAAAATTTGCGACAGTATAAAACTATTTTTTGATTAATTTACTATAGAAAAGGCAATCCCTGGCGTATTTAAAATTTGCGACAGTAAAAAATTATTTTTGAATAATTTACTATAGAAAAGGCAATCCCTGGCGCACTTAAAATTTGCGACAGTAAAAAATTATTTTTTGAATAATTTACTATAGAAAAGGCAATCCCTGGCGCAATTAAAATTTGCGACAGTAAAACATTATTTTTTGAATAATTTACTATAGAAAAGGCAATCCCTGGCGGATTTGAAATTTGCGACAGTAAAAAATTATTTTTTGAATAATTTACTATAGAAAAGGCAATCCCTGGCGTATTTAAAATTTGCGACAGTAAAAAATTATTTTTTGAATAATTTACTATAGAAAAGGCAATCCCTGGCGTAATTAAAATTTGTGACAGTAGAAAATTATTTTTTTGCAAAATTTACTATAGAAAAGGCAATCCCTGGCGTAATTAAAATTTGCGACAGTAAAAAATTATTTTTTGAATAATTTACTATAGAAAAGGCAATCCCTGGCGCAATTAAAATTTGCGACAGTAAAAAATTATATTTTGCAAAATTTACTATAGAAAAGGCAATCCCTGGCGTAATTAAAATTTGCGACAGTATAAAACTATTTTTTGATTAATTTACTATAGAAAAGGCAATCCCTGGCGTATTTAAAATTTGCGACAGTAAAAAATTATTTTTTGAATAATTTACTATAGAAAAGGCAATCCCTGGCGTAATTAAAATTTCCGACAGTAAAAAATTATTTCTTGAATATTTTACTATAGAAAAGGCAATCCCTGGCGCACTTAAAATTTGCGACAGTAAAAAATTATTTTTTGAATAAGTTACTATAGAATAGGCAATCCCTGGCGTAATTAAAATTTGCGACAGTAAAAAATTATTTTTTGAATAATTTACTATAGAAATGGCAATCCCTGGCGCAATTACAATTTGCGACAGTAGAAAATTATTTTTTGAATAATTTACTATAGAAAAGGCAATCCCTGGCGTAATTAAAATTTGCGACAGTAGAAAATTATTTTTTGAATAATTTTCTATAGAAAAGGCAATCCCTGGCGTAATTAAAATTTGCGACAGTTGAAAATTATTTTTTGAATAATTTACTATAGAAAAGGCAATCCCTGGGATATTTAAAATTTGCGACAGTAAAAAATTATTTTTTGAAAAATTTATTATAGAAAAGACAATCCCTGGCGGATTTGAAAATTGCGACAGTAAAAAATTATTTTTTGAATAATTTACTATAGAAAAGGCAATCCCTGGCGTAATTAAAATTTGCGACAGTAAAAAATTATTTTTTTGCAAAATTTACTATAGAAAAGGCAATCCCTGGCGTATTTAAAATTTGCGACAGTAAAAAATTATTTTTTGAATAATTTACTATAGAAAAGGCAATCCCTGGCGTAATTAAAATTTGCGACAGTTGAAAATTATTTTTTGAATAATTTACTATAGAAAAGGCAATCCCGGGCGTATTTAAAATTTTCGACAGTTGAAAATTATTTTTTGAATAATTTACTATAGAAAAGGTAATCAATCCCTGGCGGATTTGAAATTTGCGACAGTAAAAAATTATTTTTTGAATAATTTACTATAGAAAAGGCAATCCCTGGCGCAATTAAAATTTGCGACAGTTGAAAATTATTTTTTGAATAATTTACTATAGAAAAGGCAATCCCTGGCGGATTTGAAATTTGCGGCAGTAAAAAATTATTTTTTGAATAATTTACTATAGAAAAGGCAATCCCTGGCGTAATTAAAATTTGCGACAGTAGAAAATTATTTTTTGAATAATTTACTATAGAAAAGGCAATCCCTGGCGGATTTGAAATTTGCGACAGTAAAAAATTATTTTTTGAATAATTTACTATAGAAAAGGCAATCCCTGGCGTAATTAAAATTTGCGACCGTTGAAAATTATTTTTTGAATAATTTACTATAGAAAAGGCAATCCCTGGCGTAATTAAAATTTGCGACAGTAGAAAATTATTTTTTGAATAATTTACTATAGAAAAGGCATTCCCTGGCGCAATTAAAATTTGCGACAGTTGAAAATTATTTTTTGAATAATTTACTATAGAAAAGGCAATCCCTGGCGTAATTAAAATTTGCGACAGTAAAAAATTATTTTTTGAATAATTTACTATAGAAAAGGCAATACCTGGCGCAATTAAAATTTGCGACAGTAGAAAATTATTTTTTGAATAATTTACTATAGAAATGGCAATCCCTGCGGATTTGAAATTTGCGACAGTTGAAAATTATTTTTTGAATAATTTACTATATAAAAGGCAATCCCTGGCGTAATTAAAATTTGCGACAGTTGAAAATTATTTTTTGAATAATTTACTATAGAAAAGGCAATCCCTGGGATATTTAAAATTTCCGACAGTAAAAAATTATTTTTTGAAAAATTTATTATAGAAAAGACAATCCCTGGCGGATTTGAAATTTGCGACAGTAAAAAATTATTTTTTGAATAATTTACTATAGAAAAGGCAATCCCTGGCGTAATTAAAATTTGCGACAGTAAAAAATTATTTTTTTGTAAAATTTACTATAGAAAAGGCAATCCCTGGCGTATTTAAAATTTGCGACAGTAAAAAAATATTTTTTTAATAATTTACTATAGAAAAGGCAATCCCTGGCGTAATTAAAATTTGCGACAGTTAAAAATTATTTTTTGAATAATTTACTATAGAAAAGGCAATCCCTGGCGGATTTGAAATTTGCGGCAGTAAAAAATTATTTTTTGAATAATTTACTATAGAAAAGGCAATCCCTGGCGTAATTAAAATTTGCGACAGTAGAAAATTATTTTTTGAATAATTTACTATAGAAAAGGCAATCCCTGGCGGATTTGAAATTTGCGACAGTAAAAAATTATTTTTTGAATAATTTACTATAGAAAAGGCAATCCCTGGCGCAATTAAAATTTGCGACAGTTGAAAATTATTTTTTGAATAATTTACTATAGAAAAGGCAATCCCTGGCGTAATTAAAATTTGCGACAGTTGAAAATTATTTTTTGAATAATTTACTATAGAAAAGGCTATCCCTGGGATATTTAAAATTTGCGACAGTAAAAAATTATTTTTTGAAAAATTTATTATAGAAAAGACAATCCCTGGCGGATTTGAAAATTGCGACAGTAAAAAATTATTTTTTGAATAATTTACTATAGAAAAGGCAATCCCTGGCCTAATTAAAATTTGCGACAGTAAAAAATTATTTTTTTGCAAATTTACTATAGAAAAGGCAATCCCTGGCGTATTTAAAATTTGCGACAGTAAAAAATTATTTTTTGAATAATTTACTATAGAAAAGGCAATCCCTGGCGTAATTAAAATTTGCGACAGTTGAAAATTATTTTTTGAATAATTTACTATAGAAAAGGCAATCCCTGGCGTATTTAAAATTTGCGACAGTTGAAAATTATTTTTTGATTAATTTACTATAGAAAAGGTAATCCCTGGCGGATTTGAAATTTGCGACAGTAAAAAATTATTTTTTGAATAATTTACTATAGAAAAGGCAATCCCTGGCGCAATTAAAATTTGCGACAGTTGAAAATTATTTTTTGAATAATTTACTATAGAAAAGGCAATCCCTGGCGTAATTAAAATTTGCGACAATTGAAAATTATTTTTTGAATAATTTACTATAGAAAAGGCAAACCCTGGCGGATTTGAAATTTGCGGCAGTAAAAAATTATTTTTTGAATAATTTACTATAGAAAAGGCAATCCCTGGCGTAATTAAAATTTGCGACAGTAGAAAATTATTTTTTGAATAATTTACTATAGAAAAGGCAATCCCTGGCGTAATTAAAATTTGCGACAGTTAAAAATTATTTTTTGAATAATTTACTATAGAAAAGGCAATCCCTGGCGTAATTAAAATTTGCGACAGTTGAAAATTATTTTTTGAATAATTTACTATAGAAAAGGCAATCCCTGGCGTAATTAAAATTTGCGACAGTAGAAAATTATTTTTTGAATAATTTACTATAGAAAAGGCATTCCCTGGCGCAATTAAAATTTGCGACAGTTGAAAATTATTTTTTGAATAATTTACTATAGAAAAGGCAATCCCTGGCGTAATTAAAATTTGCGACAGTAAAAAATTATTTTTTGAATAATTTACTATAGAAAAGGCAATACCTGGCGCAATTAAAATTTGCGACAGTAGAAAATTATTTTTTGAATAATTTACTATAGAAAAGGCAATCCCTGGCGGATTTGAAATTTGCGACAGTTGAAGATTATTTTTTGAATAATTTACTATAGAAAAGGCAATCCCTGGCGTAATTAAAATTTGCGACAGTTGAAAATTATTTTTTGAATAATTTACTATAGAAAAGGCAATCCCTGGCGGATTTGAAATTTGCGACAGTAAAAAATTATTTTTTGAATAATTTACTATAGAAAAGGCAATCCCTGGCGCAATTAAAATTTGCGATAGTTGAAAATTATTTTTTGAATAATTTACTATAGAAAAGGCAATTCCTGGCGTAATTAAAATTTGCGACAGTTGAAAATTATTTTTTGAATAATTTACTATAGAAAAGGCAATACCTGGCGCAATTAAAATTTGCGACAGTTGAAAATTATTTTTTGAATAATTTACTATAGAAAAGGCAATCCCTGGCGGATTTGAAATTTGCGACAGTAAAAAATTATTTTTTGAATAATTGACTATAGAAAAGGCAATCCCTGGCGTAATTAAAATTTGCGACAGTTGAAAATTATTTTTTGAATAATTTACTATAGAAAAGGCAATCCCTGGCGTATTTAAAATTTGCGACAGTTGAAAATTATTTTTTGAATAATTTACTATAGAAAAGGCTATCCCTGGGATATTTAAAATTTGCGACAGTAAAAAATTATTTTTTGAAAAATTTATTATAGAAGAGACAATCCCTGGCGGATTTGAAAATTGCGACAGTAAAAAATTATTTTTTGAATAATTTACTATAGAAAAGGCAATCCCTGGCGTAATTAAAATTTGCGACAGTAAAAAATTATTTTTTTGCAAATTTACTATAGAAAAGGCAATCCCTGGCGTATTTAAAATTTGCGACAGTAAAAAATTATTTTTTGAATAATTTACTATAGAAAAGGCAATCCCTGGCGTAATTAAAATTTGCGACAGTTGAAAATTATTTTTTGAATAATTTACTATAGAAAAGGCAATCCCTGGCGTATTTAAAATTTGCGACAGTTGAAAATTATTTTTTGATTAATTTACTATAGAAAAGGTAATCCCTGGCGGATTTGAAATTTGCGACAGTAAAAAATTATTTTTTGAATAATTTACTATAGAAAAGGCAATCCCTGGCGCAATTAAAATTTGCGACAGTTGAAAATTATTTTTTGAATAATTTACTATAGAAAAGGCAATCCCTGGCGTAATTAAAATTTGCGACAATTGAAAATTATTTTTTGAATAATTTACTATAGAAAAGGCAAACCCTGGCGGATTTGAAATTTGCGGCAGTAAAAAATTATTTTTTGAATAATTTACTATAGAAAAGGCAATCCCTGGCGTAATTAAAATTTGCGACAGTAGAAAATTATTTTTTGAATAATTTACTATAGAAAAGGCAATCCCTGGCGTAATTAAAATTTGCGACAGTTAAAAATTATTTTTTGAATAATTTACTATAGAAAAGGCAATCCCTGGCGTAATTAAAATTTGCGACAGTTGAAAATTATTTTTTGAATAATTTACTATAGAAAAGGCAATCCCTGGCGTAATTAAAATTTGCGACAGTAGAAAATTATTTTTTGAATAATTTACTATAGAAAAGGCATTCCCTGGCGCAATTAAAATTTGCGACAGTTGAAAATTATTTTTTGAATAATTTACTATAGAAAAGGCAATCCCTGGCGTAATTAAAATTTGCGACAGTAAAAAATTATTTTTTGAATAATTTACTATAGAAAAGGCAATACCTGGCGCAATAAAAATTTGCGACAGTAGAAAATTATTTTTTGAATAATTTACTATAGAAAAGGCAATCCCTGGCGGATTTGAAATTTGCGACAGTTGAAGATTATTTTTTGAATAATTTACTATAGAAAAGGCAATCCCTGGCGTAATTAAAATTTGCGACAGTTGAAAATTATTTTTTGAATAATTTACTATAGAAAAGGCAATCCCTGGCGGATTTGAAATTTGCGACAGTAAAAAATTATTTTTTGAATAATTTACTATAGAAAAGACAATCCCTGGCGCAATTAAAATTTGCGATAGTTGAAAATTATTTTTTGAATAATTTACTATAGAAAAGGCAATTCCTGGCGTAATTAAAATTTGCGACAGTTGAAAATTATTTTTTGAATAATTTACTATAGAAAAGGCAATACCTGGCGCAATTAAAATTTGCGACAGTAGAAAATTATTTTTTGAATAATTTACTATAGAAAAGGCAATCCCTGGCGGATTTGAAATTTGCGACAGTAAAAAATTATTTTTTGAATAATTGACTATAGAAAAGGCAATCCCTGGCGTAATTAAAATTTGCGACAGTAGAAAATTATTTTTTGAATAATTTACTATAGAAAAGGCAATCCCTGGCGGATTTGAAATTTGCGGCAGTAAAAAATTATTTTTTGAATAATTTACTATAGAAAAGGCAACCCTGGCGTAATTAAAATTTGCGACAGTAGAAAATTATTTTTGAATAATTTACTATAGAAAAGGCAGTCCCTGGCGGATTTGAAATTTGCGACAGTAAAAAATTATTTTTTGAATAATTTACTATAGAAAAGGCAATCCCTGGCGTAATTAAAATTTGCGACAGTTGAAAATTATTTTTTGAATGATTTACTATAGAAAAGGCAATCCCTGGCGTAATTAAAATTTGCGACAGTTGAAAATTATTTTTTGAATAATTTACTATAGAAAAGGCAATCCCTGGCGGTTTTGAAATTTGCGACATTAAAAAATTATTTTTTGAATAATTTACTATAGAAAAGGCAATCCCTGGCGGATTTGAAATTTGCGACAGTAAAAAATTATTTTTTGAATAATTTACTATAGAAAAGGCAATCCCTGGCGTAATTAAAACTTGCGACAGTAAAAAATTATTTTTTGAATAATTTACTATAGAAAAGGCAATCCCTGGCGGATTTAAAATTTGCGACAGTAGAAAATTATTTTTTGAATAATTTACTATAGAAAAGGCAATCCCTGGCGTAATTAAAATTTGCGACAGTAGAAAATTATTTTTTGAATAATTTACTATAGAAAAGGCAATCCCTGGCGTAATTAAAATTTGCGACAGTATAAAATTATTTTTTTGCAAAATTTACTATAGAAAAGGCAATCCCTGGCGTAATTAAAATTTGCGACAGTAAAAAATTATTTTTTGAATAATTTACTATAGAAAAGGCAATCCCTGGCGTATTTAAAATTTGCGACAGTATAAAATTATTTTTTGAATAATTTACTATAGAAAAGGCAATCCCTGGCGAAATTAAAATTTGCGACAGTAGAAAATTATTTTTTGAATAATTTACTATAGAAAAGACAATCCCTGGCGGATTTGAAATTTGCGACAGTAAAAAATTATTTTTTGAATAATTTACTATAGAAAAGGCAATCCCTGGCGGGTTTAAAATTTGCGACAGTAAAAAATTATTTTTTGAAAAATTTACTATAGAAAAGGCAATCCCTAGCGTAATTAAAATTTGCGAGAGTAGAAAATTATTTTTTGAATAATTTACTATAGAAAAGGCAATCCAAGGCGGATTTGAAATTTGCGACAGTAAAAAATTATTTTTTGAATAATTTACAATAGAAAAGGCAATACCTGGCGTATTTAAAATTTGCGACAGTAAAAAATTATTTTTTGAATAATTTACTATAGAAAAGGCAATCCCGGGCGTAATTAAAATTTGCGACAGTAGAAAATTATTTTTTTGCAAAATTTACTATAGAAAAGGCAATCCCTGGCGTAATTAAAATTTGCGACAGTAAAAAATTATTTTTTGAATAATTTACTATAGAAAAGGCAATCCCTCCCGTAATTAAAATTTGCGACAGTAGAAAATTATTTTTTGAATAATTACTATAGAAAAGGCAATCCCTGGCGTAATTAAAATTTGCGACAGTATAAAATTATTTTTTGAATAATTTACTATAGAAAAGGCAATCCCTGGGATATTTAAAATTTGCGACAGTAAAAAATTATTTTTTTGCAAAATTTACTATAGAAAAGGCAATCCCTGTCGTATTTAAAATTTGCGACAGTAAAAAATTATTTTTTGAAAAATTTACTATAGAAAAGGCAATCCCTGGCGCAATTAAAATTTGCGACAGTAAAAAATTATTTTTTGAATAATTTACTATCGAAAAGGCAATCCCTGGCGTATTTAAAATTTGCGACAGCAGAAAATTATTTTTTGAATAATTTACTATAGAAAAGGCAATCCCTGGCGTAATTAAAATTTGCGATAGTAAAAAATTATTTTTTGAATAATTTACTATAGAAAAGGCAATACCTGGCGCAATTACAATTTGCGACAGTAAAAAATTATTTTTTGAAAAATTTACTATAGAAAAGGCAATCCCTGGCGTAATTAAAATTTGCGACAGTAGAAAATTATTTTTTGAATAATTTACTATAGAAAAGGCAATCCCTGGCGTAATTAAAATTTGCGACAGTATAAAATTATTTTTTGGATAATTTACTATAGAAAAGGCAATCCCTGGCGTAATTAAAATTTGCGACAGTATAAAATTATTTTTTGAATAATTTACTATAGAAAAGGCAATCCCTGGCGCAATTAAAATTTGCGACAGTAAAAAATTATTTTTTGCAAAATTTACTATAGAAAAGGCAATCCCTGGCGTAATTAAAATTTGCGACAGTATAAAATTATTTTTTGAATAATTTACTATGGAAAAGGCAATCCCTGGCGTATTTAAAATTTGCGACAGTAAAAAATTATTTTTTGCAAAATTTACTATAGAAAAGGCAATCCCTGCCGCAATTAAAATTTGCGACAGTAAAAAATTATTTTTTGAATAATTTACTATAGAAAAGGCAATCCCTGGCGTAATTAAAATTTGCGAAAGTTGAAAATTATTTTTTGAATAATTTACTATAGAAAAGGCAATCCCTGGCGTAATTAAAATTTGCGACAGTATAAAATTATTTTTTGAATAATTTACTATAGAAAAGGCAATCCCTGGCGCAATTAAAATTTGCGACAGTAAAAAATTATATTTTGCAAAATTTACTATAGAAAAGGCAATCCCTGGCGTAATTAAAATTTGCGACAGTATAAAACTATTTTTTGATTAATTTACTATAGAAAAGGCAATCCCTGGCGTATTTAAAATTTGCGACAGTAAAAAATTATTTTTTGAATAATTTACTATAGAAAGGCAATCCCTGGCGCAATTAAAATTTGCGACAGTTGAAAATTATTTTTTGAATAATTTACTATAGAAAAGGCAATCCCTGGCGTAATTAAAATTTGCGACAGTTGAAAATTATTTTTTGAATAATTTACTATAGAAAAGGCTATCCCTGGGATATTTAAAATTTGCGACAGTAAAAAATTATTTTTTGAAAAATTTATTATAGAAAAGACAATCCCTGGCGGATTTGAAAATTGCGACAGTAAAAAATTATTTTTTGAATAATTTACTATAGAAAAGGCAATCCCTGGCGTAATTAAAATTTGCGACAGTAAAAAATTATTTTTTTGCAAAATTTACTATAGAAAAGGCAATCCCTGGCGTATTTAAAATTTGCGACAGTAAAAAATTATTTTTTGAATAATTTACTATAGAAAAGGCAATCCCTGGCGTAATTAAAATTTGCGACAGTTGAAAATTATTTTTTGAATAATTTACTATAGAAAAGGCAATCCCTGGCGTATTTAAAATTTGCGACAGTTGAAAATTATTTTTTGATTAATTTACTATAGAAAAGGTAATCCCTGGCGGATTTGAAATTTGCGACAGTAAAAAATTATTTTTTGAATAATTTACTATAGAAAAGGCAATCCCTGGCGCAATTAAAATTTGCGACAGTTGAAAATTATTTTTTGAATAATTTACTATAGAAAAGGCAATCCCTGGCGTAATTAAAATTTGCGACAATTGAAAATTATTTTTTGAATAATTTACTATAGAAAAGGCAAACCCTGGCGGATTTGAAATTTGCGGCAGTAAAAAATTATTTTTTGAATAATTTACTATAGAAAAGGCAATCCCTGGCGTAATTAAAATTTGCGACAATAGAAAATTATTTTTTGAATAATTTACTATAGAAAAGGCAATCCCTGGCGTAATTAAAATTTGCGACAGTTAAAAATTATTTTTTGAATAATTTACTATAGAAAAGGCAATCCCTGGCGTAATTAAAATTTGCGACAGTTGAAAATTATTTTTTGAATAATTTACTATAGAAAAGGCAATCCCTGGCGTAATTAAAATTTGCGACAGTAGAAAATTATTTTTTGAATAATTTACTATAGAAAAGGCATTCCCTGGCGCAATTAAAATTTGCGACAGTTGAAAATTATTTTTTGAATAATTTACTATAGAAAAGGCAATCCCTGGCGTAATTAAAATTTGCGACAGTAAAAAATTATTTTTTGAATAATTTACTATAGAAAAGGCAATACCTGGCGCAATTAAAATTTGCGACAGTAGAAAATTATTTTTTGAATAATTCACTATAGAAAAGGCAATATCTGGCGGATTTGGAAATTGCGACAGTTGAAGATTATTTTTTGAATAATTTACTATAGAAAAGGCAATCCCTGGCGTAATTAAAATTTGCGACAGTTGAAAATTATTTTTTGAATAATTTACTATAGAAAAGGCAATCCCTGGCGGATTTGAAATTTGCGACAGTAAAAAATTATTTTTTGAATAATTTACTATAGAAAAGGCAATCCCTGGCGCAATTAAAATTTGCGATAGTTGAAAATTATTTTTTGAATAATTTACTATAGAAAAGGCAATTCCTGGCGTAATTAAAATTTGCGACAGTTGAAAATTATTTTTTGAATAATTTACTATAGAAAAGGCAATACCTGGCGCAATTAAAATTTGCGACAGTAGAAAATTATTTTTTGAATAATTTACTATAGAAAAGGCAATCCCTGGCGGATTTGAAATTTGCGACAGTAAAAAATTATTTTTTGAATAATTGACTATAGAAAAGGCAATCCCTGGCGTAATTAAAATTTGCGACAGTAGAAAATTATTTTTTGAATAATTTACTATAGAAAAGGCAATCCCTGGCGGATTTGAAATTTGCGGCAGTAAAAAATTATTTTTTGAATAATTTACTATAGAAAAGGCAACCCTGGCGTAATTAAAATTTGCGACAGTAGAAAATTATTTTTGAATAATTTACTATAGAAAAGGCAGTCCCTGGCGGATTTGAAATTTGCGACAGTAAAAAATTATTTTTTGAATAATTTACTATAGAAAAGGCAATCCCTGGCGTAATTAAAATTTGCGACAGTTGAAAATAATTTTTTGAATGATTTACTATAGAAAAGGCAATCCCTGGCGTAATTAAAATTTGCGACAGTTGAAAATTATTTTTTGAATAATTTACTATAGAAAAGGCAATCCCTGGCGGATTTGAAATTTGCGACATTAAAAAATTATTTTTTGAATAATTTACTATAGAAAAGGCAATCCCTGGCGGATTTGAAATTTGCGACAGTAAAAAATTATTTTTTGAATAATTTACTATAGAAAAGGCAATCCCTGGCGTAATTAAAACTTGCGACAGTAAAAAATTATTTTTTGAATAATTTACTATAGAAAAGGCAATCCCTGGCGGATTTGAAATTTGCGACAGTAGAAAATTATTTTTTGAATAATTTACTATAGAAAAGGCAATCCCTGGCGTAATTAAAATTTGCGACAGTAGAAAATTATTTTTTGAATAATTTACTATAGAAAAGGCAATCCCTGGCGTAATTAAAATTTGCGACAGTATAAAATTATTTTTTTGCAAAATTTACTATAGAAAAGGCAATCCCTGGCGTAATTAAAATTTGCGACAGTAAAAAATTATTTTTTGAATAATTTACTATAGAAAAGGCAATCCCTGGCGTATTTAAAATTTGCGACAGTATAAAATTATTTTTTGAATAATTTACTATAGAAAAGGCAATCCCTGGCGAAATTAAAATTTGCGACAGTAGAAAATTATTTTTTGAATAATTTACTATAGAAAAGACAATCCCTGGCGGATTTGAAATTTGCGACAGTAAAAAATTATTTTTTGAATAATTTACTATAGAAAAGGCAATCCCTGGCGGGTTTAAAATTTGCGACAGTAAAAAATTATTTTTTGAAAAATTTACTATAGAAAAGGCAATCCCTAGCGTAATTAAAATTTGCGACAGTAGAAAATTATTTTTTGAATAATTTACTATAGAAAAGGCAATCCAAGGCGGATTTGAAATTTGCGACAGTAAAAAATTATTTTTTGAATAATTTACAATAGAAAAGGCAATACCTGGCGTATTTAAAATTTGCGAGAGTAAAAAATTATTTTTTGAATAATTTACTATAGAAAAGGCAATCCCGGGCGTAATTAAAATTTGCGACAGTAGAAAATTATTTTTTTGCAAAATTTACTATAGAAAAGGCAATCCCTGGCGTAATTAAAATTTGCGACAGTAAAAAATTATTTTTTGAATAATTTACTATAGAAAAGGCAATCCCTCCCGTAATTAAAATTTGCGACAGTAGAAAATTATTTTTTGAATAATTACTATAGAAAAGGCAATCCCTGGCGTAATTAAAATTTGCGACAGTATAAAATTATTTTTTGAATAATTTACTATAGAAAAGGCAATCCCTGGGATATTTAAAATTTGCGACAGTAAAAAATTATTTTTTTGCAAAATTTACTATAGAAAAGGCAATCCCTGGCGTATTTAAAATTTGCGACAGTAAAAAATTATTTTTTGAAAAATTTACTATAGAAAAGGCAATCCCTGGCGCAATTAAAATTTGCGACAGTAAAAAATTATTTTTTGAATAATTTACTATCGAAAAGGCAATCCCTGGCGTATTTAAAATTTGCGACAGCAGAAAATTATTTTTTGAATAATTTACTATAGAAAAGGCAATCCCTGGCGTAATTAAAATTTGCGACAGTAAAAAATTATTTTTTGAATAATTTACTATAGAAAAGGCAATCCCTGGCGCAATTACAATTTGCGACAGTAAAAAATTATTTTTTGAAAAATTTACTATAGAAAAGGCAATCCCTGGCGTAATTAAAATTTGCGACAGTAGAAAATTATTTTTTGAATAATTTACTATAGAAAAGGCAATCCCTGGCGTAATTAAAATTTGCGACAGTATAAAATTATTTTTTGGATAATTTACTATAGAAAAGGCAATCCCTGGCGTAATTAAAATTTGCGACAGTATAAAATTATTTTTTGAATAATTTACTATAGAAAAGGCAATCCCTGGCGCAATTAAAATTTGCGACAGTAAAAAATTATTTTTTGCAAAATTTACTATAGAAAAGGCAATCCCTGGCGTAATTAAAATTTGCGACAGTATAAAATTATTTTTTGAATAATTTACTATGGAAAAGGCAATCCCTGGCGTATTTAAAATTTGCGACAGTAAAAAATTATTTTTTGCAAAATTTACTATAGAAAAGGCAATCCCTGCCGCAATTAAAATTTGCGACAGTAAAAAATTATTTTTTGAATAATTTACTATAGAAAAGGCAATCCCTGGCGTAATTAAAATTTGCGAAAGTTGAAAATTATTTTTTGAATAATTTACTATAGAAAAGGCAATCCCTGGCGTAATTAAAATTTGCGACAGTATAAAATTATTTTTTGAATAATTTACTATAGAAAAGGCAATCCCTGGCGCAATTAAAATTTGCGACAGTAAAAAATTATATTTTGCAAAATTTACTATAGAAAAGGCAATCCCTGGCGTAATTAAAATTTGCGACAGTATAAAACTATTTTTTGATTAATTTACTATAGAAAAGGCAATCCCTGGCGTATTTAAAATTTGCGACAGTAAAAAATTATTTTTTGAATAATTTACTATAGAAAAGGCAATCCCTGGCGCACTTAAAATTTGCGACAGTAAAAAATTATTTTTTGAATAATTTACTATAGAAAAGGCAATCCCTGGCGCAATTAAAATTTGCGACAGTAAAACATTATTTTTTGAATAATTTACTATAGAAAAGGCAATCCCTGGCGGATTTGAAATTTGCGACAGTAAAAAATTATTTTTTGAATAATTTACTATAGAAAAGGCAATCCCTGGCGTATTTAAAATTTGCGACAGTAAAAAATTATTTTTTGAATAATTTACTATAGAAAAGGCAATCCCTGGCGTAATTAAAATTTGTGACAGTAGAAAATTATTTTTTTGCAAAATTTACTATAGAAAAGGCAATCCCTGGCGTAATTAAAATTTGCGACAGTAAAAAATTATTTTTTGAATAATTTACTATAGAAAAGGCAATCCCTGGCGCAATTAAAATTTGCGACAGTAAAAAATTATATTTTGCAAAATTTACTATAGAAAAGGCAATCCCTGGCGTAATTAAAATTTGCGACAGTATAAAACTATTTTTTGATTAATTTACTATAGAAAAGGCAATCCCTGGCGTATTTAAAATTTGCGACAGTAAAAAATTATTTTTTGAATAATTTACTATAGAAAAGGCAATCCCTGGCGTAATTAAAATTTCCGACAGTAAAAAATTATTTTTTGAATATTTTACTATAGAAAAGGCAATCCCTGGCGCACTTAAAATTTGCGACAGTAAAAAATTATTTTTTGAATAATTTACTATAGAATAGGCAATCCCTGGCGTAATTTAAATTTGCGACAGTAAAAAATTATTTTTTGAATAATTTACTATAGAAATGGCAATCCCTGGCGCAATTACAATTTGCGACAGTAGAAAATTATTTTTTGAATAATTTACTATAGAAAAGGCAATCCCTGGCGTAATTAAAATTTGCGCCAGTAGAAAATTATTTTTTGAATAATTTTCTATAGAAAAGGCAATCCCTGGCGTAATTAAAATTTGCGACAGTAGAAAATTATTTTTTGAATAATTTACTATAGAAAAGGCAATCCCTGGCGCACTTAAAATTTGCGACAGTAAAAAATTATTTTTTGAATAATTTACTATAGAAAAGGCAATCCCTGGCGCAATTAAAATTTGCGACAGTAAAACGTTATTTTTTGAATAATTTACTATAGAAAATGCAATCCCTGGCGGATTTGAAATTTGCGACAGTAAAAAATTATTTTTTGAATAATTTACTATAGAAAAGGCAATCCCTGGCGTATTTAAAATTTGCGACAGTAAAAATTTATTTTTTGAATAATTTACTATAGAAAAGGCAATCCCTGGCGTAATTAAAATTTGTGACAGTAGAAAATTATTTTTTTGCAAAATTTACTATAGAAAAGGCAATCCCTGGCGTAATTAAAATTTGCGACAGTAAAAAATTATTTTTTGAATAATTTACTATAGAAAAGGCAATCCCTGGCGCAATTAAAATTTGCGACAGTAAAAAATTATATTTTGCAAAATTTACTATAGAAAAGGCAATCCCTGGCGTAATTAAAATTTGCGACAGTATAAAACTATTTTTTGATTAATTTACTATAGAAAAGGCAATCCCTGGCGTATTTAAAATTTGCGACAGTAAAAAATTATTTTTTGAATAATTTACTATAGAAAAGGCAATCCCTGGCGTAATTAAAATTTCCGACAGTAAAAAATTATTTTTTGAATATTTTACTATAGAAAAGGCAATCCCTGGCGCACTTAAAATTTGCGACAGTAAAAAATTATTTTTTGAATAACTTACTATAGAATAGGCAATCCCTGGCGTAATTTAAATTTGCGACAGTAAAAAATTATTTTTTGAATAATTTACTATAGAAATGGCAATCCCTGGCGCAATTACAATTTGCGACAGTAGAAAATTATTTTTTGAATAATTTACTATAGAAAAGGCAATCCCTGGCGTAATTAAAATTTGCGACAGTAGAAAATTATTTTTTGAATAATTTTCTATGGAAAAGGCAATCCCTGGCGTAATTAAAATTTGCGACAGTAGAAAATTATTTTTTGAATAATTTACTATAGAAAAGGCAATCCCTGGCGCACTTAAAATTTGCGACAGTAAAAAATTATTTTTTGAATAATTTACTATAGAAAAGGCAATCCCTGGCGCAATTAAAATTTGCGACAGTAAAACGTTATTTTTTGAATAATTTACTATAGAAAATGCAATCCCTGGCGGATTTGAAATTTGCGACAGTAAAAAATTATTTTTTGAATAATTTACTATAGAAAAGGCAATCCCTGGCGTATTTAAAATTTGCGACAGTAAAAAATTATTTTTTGAATAATTTACTATAGAAAAGGCAATCCCTGGCGTAATTAAAATTTGCGACAGTAGAAAATTATTTTTTTGCAAAATTTACTATAGAAAAGTCAATCCCTGGCGTTATTAAAATTTGCGACAGTAAAAAATTATTTTTTGAATAATTTACTATAGAAAAGGCAATCCCTGGCGTAATTAAAATGTGCGACAGTAGAAAATTATTTTTTGAATAATTTACTATAGAAAAGGCAATCCCTGGCGTAATTAAAATTTGCGACAGTATAAAATTATTTTTTGAATAATTTACTATAGAAAAGGCAATCCCTGGGATATTTAAAATTTGCGACAGTAAAAAATTATTTTTTTGCAAAATTTACTATAGAAAAGGCAATCCCTGGTGTATTTAAAATTTGCGACAGTAAAAAATTATTTTTTGAATAATTTACTATAGAAAAGGCAATCCCTGGCGCAATTAAAATTTGCGACAGTAAAAAATTATTTTTTGAATAATTTACTATAGAAAAGGCAATCCCTGGCGCAATTACAATTTGCGACAGTATAAAATTATTTTTTGAATAATTTACTATAGAAAAGGCAATCCCTGGGATATTTAAAATTTGCGACAGTAAAAAATTCTTTTTTTGCAAAATTTACTATAGAAAAGGCAATCCCTGGCGTATTTAAAATTTGCGACAGTAAAAAATTATTTTTTGAATAATTTACTATAGAAAAGGCAATCCCTGGCGCAATTAAAATTTGCGATAGTAAAAAATTATTTTTTGAATAATTTACTATAGAAAAGGCAATCCCTGGCGCAATTACAATTTTCGACAGTAAAAAATTATTTTTTGAAAAATTTACTATAGAAAAGGCAATCCCTGGCGTAATTAAAATTTGCGACAGTAGAAAATTATTTTTTGAATAATTTACTATAGAAAAGGCAATCCCTGGCGTAATTAAAATTTCCGACAGTATAAAATTATTTTTTGAATAATTTACTATAGAAAAGGCAATCCCTGAAGTAATTAAAATTTGCGACAGTATAAAATTATTTTTTGAATAATTTACTATAGAAAAGGCAATCCCTGGCGGATTTGAAATTTGCGACAGTAAAAAATTATTTTTTGAATAATTTACTATAGAAAAGGCAATCCCTGGCGCAATTAAAATTTGCGAGAGTTGAAAATTATTTTTTGAATGATTTACTATAGAAAAGGCAATCCCTGGCGTAATTAAAATTTGCGACAGTTGAAAATTATTTTTTGAATAATTTACTATAGAAAAGGCAATCCCTGGCGCAATTAAATTTTGCGACAGTAGAAAATTATTTTTTGAATAATTTACTATAGAAAATGCAATCCCTGGCGGATTTGAAATTTGCGACAGTAAAAAATTATTTTTTGATTAATTTACTATAGAAAAGGCAATCCCTGGCGTAATTAAAATTTGCGACAGTAGAAAATTATTTTTTGAATAATTTACTATAGAAAAGGCAATCCCTGGCGGATTTGAAATTTGCGACAGTAAAAAATTATTTTTTGAATAATTTACTATAGAGAAGGCAATCCCTGGCGTAATTAAGATTTGCGACAGTAGGAAATTATTTTTTGAATAATTTACTATAGAAAAGGCAATCCCTGGCGGATTTGAAATTTGCGACAGTAAAAAATTATTTTTTGAATAATTTACTATAGAAAAGGCAATCCCTGGCGTATTTAAAATTTGCGACAGTAAAAAATTATTTTTTGAATAATTTACTATAGAAAAGGCAATCCCTGGCGGATTTGAAATTTGCGACAGTAAAAAATTATTTTTTGAATAATTTACTATAGAAAAGGCAATCACTGGCGTAATTAAAATTTGCGACAATTGAAAATTATTTTTTGAATAATTTACAATAGAAAAGGCAATCACTGGCGTAATTAAAATTTGCGACAGTTGAAAATTATTTTTTTAATAATTTACTATAGAAAAGGCAATCCCTGGCGTAATTAAAATTTGCGACAGTTGAAAATTATTTTTTGAATAATTTACTATAGAAAAGGCAATCCCTGGCGCAATTAAAATTTGCGACAGTAGAAAATTATTTTTTGAATGATTTACTATAGAAAAGGCAATCCCTGGCGTAATTAAAATTTGCGACAATTGAAAATTATTTTTTGAATAATTTACTATAGAAAAGGCAATCACTGGCGTAATTAAAATTTGCGACAGTTGAAAATTATTTTTTTAATAATTTACTATAGAAAAGGCAATCCCTGGCGTAATTAAAATTTGCGACAGTTGAAAATTATTTTTTGAATAATTTACTATAGAAAAGGCAATCCCTGGCGCAATTAAAATTTGCGACAGTTGAAAATTATTTTTTGAATAATTTACTATAGAAAAGGCAATCCCTGGCGGATTTGAAATTTGCGACAGTAGAAAATTATTTTTTGAATAATTTACTATAGAAAAGGCAATCCCTGGCGTAATTAAAATTTGCGACAGTAGAAAATTATTTTTTGAATAATTTACTATAGAAAAGGCAATCCCTGGCGGATTTGAAATTTGCGACAGTAAAAAATTATTTTTTGAATAATTTACTATAGAAAAGGCAATCCCTGGCGCAATTAAAATTTGCGAGAGTTGAAAATTATTTTTTGAATGATTTACTATAGAAAAGGCAATCCCTGGCGTAATTAAAATTTGCGACAGTTGAAAATTATTTTTTGAATAATTTACTATAGAAAAGGCAATCCCTGGCGTAATTAAAATTTGCGACAATTGAAAATTATTTTTTGAATAATTTACTATAGAAAAGGCAATCACTGGCGTAATTAAAATTTGCGACAGTTGAAAATTATTTTTTTAATAATTTACTATAGAAAAGGCAATCCCTGGCGTAATTAAAATTTGCGACAGTTGAAAATTATTTTTTGAATAATTTACTATAGAAAAGGCAATCCCTGGCGCAATTAAAATTTGCGACAGTAGAAAATTATTTTTTGAATAATTTACTATAGAAAAGGCAATCCCTGGCGTATTTGAAATTTGCGACAGTTGAAAATTATTTTTTGAATAATTTACTATAGAAAAGGCAATCCTTGGCGTAATTAAAATTTGCGACAGTATAAAATTATTTTTTGAATAATTTACTATAGAAAAGGCGATCCCTGGGATATTTAAAATTTGCGACAGTATAAAATTATTTTTTGAATAATTTACTATAGAAAAGGCAATCCCTGGGATATTTAAAATTTGCGACAGTAGAAAATTATTTTTTGAATAATTTACTATAGAAAAGGCAATCCCTGGCGCAATTAAAATTTGCGACAGTAGAAAATTATTTTTTGAATAATTTACTATAGAAAAGGCAATCCCTGGCGTATTTGAAATTTGCGACAGTTGAAAATTATTTTTTGAATAATTTACTATAGAAAAGGCAATCCCTGGCGTAATTAAAATTTGCGACAGTTGAAAATTATTTTTTGAATAATTTACTATAGAAAAGGCAATCCCTGGCGCAATTAAAATTTGCGACAGTAGAAAATTATTTTTTGAATAATTTACTATAGAAAATGCAATCCCTGGCGGATTTGAAATTTGCGACAGTAAAAAATTATTTTTTGATTAATTTACTATAGAAAAGGCAATCCCTGGCGTAATTAAAATTTGCGACAGTAGAAAATTATTTTTTGAATAATTTACTATAGAAAAGGCAATCCCTGGCGGATTTGAAATTTGCGACAGTAAAAAATTATTTTTTGAATAATTTACTATAGAGAAGGCAATCCCTGGCGTAATTAAGATTTGCGACAGTAGGAAATTATTTTTTGAATAATTTACTATAGAAAAGGCAATCCCTGGCGGATTTGAAATTTGCGACAGTAAAAAATTATTTTTTGAATAATTTACTATAGAAAAGGCAATCACTGGCGTAATTAAAATTTGCGACAGTTGAAAATTATTTTTTGAATAATTTACTATAGAAAAGGCAATCCCTGGCGTAATTAAAATTTGCGACAGTAAAAAATTATTTTTTTGCAAAATTTACTATAGAAAAGGCAATTCCTGGCGTATTTAAAATTTGCGACAGTAAAAAATTATTTTTCGAATAATTTACTATAGAAAAGGCAATCCCTGGCGTAATTAAAATTTGCGACAGTTGAAAATTATTTTTTGAATAATTTACTATAGAAAAGGCAATCCCTGGCGGATTTGAAATTTGCGACAGTAGAAAATTATTTTTTGAATAATTTACTATAGAAAAGGCAATCCCTGGGATATTTAAAATTTGCGACAGTATAAAATTATTTTTTGAATAATTTACTATAGAAAAGGCAATCCCTGGCGCAATTAAAATTTGCGACAGTTGAAAATTATTTTTTGAATAATTTACTATAGAAAAGGCAATCCCTGGCGCAATTAAAATTTGCGACAGTTGAAAATTATTTTTTGAATAATTTACTATAGAAAAGGCAATCTCTGGCGGATTTGAAATTTGCGACAGTTGAAAATTATTTTTTGAATAATTTACTATAGAAAAGGAAATCCCTGGCGTAATTAAAATTTACGGCAGTTGAAAATTATTTTTTGAATAATTTACTATAGAAAAGGCAATCCCTGGGATATTTAAAATTTGCGACAGTAAAAAATTATTTTTTGAAAAATTTAATATAGAAAAGGCAATCCCTGGCGGATTTGAAATTTGCGACAGTAAAAAATTATTTTTTGAATAATTTACTATAGAAAAGGCAATGCCTGGCGTAATTAAAATTTGCGACAGTAAAATATTATTTTTTTGCAAAATTTACTATAGAAAAGGCAATCCCTGGCGTATTTAAAATTTGCGACAGTAAAAAAATATTTTTTGAATAATTTACTATAGAAAAGGCAATCCCTGGCGTAATTAAAATTTGCGACAGTTGAAAATTATTTTTTGAATAATTTACTATAGAAAAGGCAATCCCTGGCGGATTTGAAATTTGCGACAGTAGAAAATTATTTTTTGAATAATTTACTATAGAAAAGGCAATCCCTGGCGTAATTAAAATTTGCGACAGTAGAAAATTATTTTTTGAATAATTTACTATAGAAAAGGCAATCCCTGGCGGATTTGAAATTTGCGAGAGTAAAAAATTATTTTTTGAATAATTTACTATAGAAAAGGCAATCCCTGGCGCAACTAAAATTTGCGACAGTATAAAATTATTTTTTGAATAATTTACTATAGAAAAGGCAATCCCTGGGATATTTAAAATTTGCGACAGTAGAAAATTATTTTTTGAATAATTTACTATAAAAAAGGCAATCCCTGGGATATTTAAAATTTGCGACAGTAGAAAATTATTTTTTGCAAAATTTACTATAGAAAAGGCAATCCCTGGCGTAATTAAAATTTGCGACAGTAGAAAATTATTTTTTGAATAATTTACTATAGAAAAGGCAATCCCTGGCGTAATTAAAATTTGCGACAGTTGAAAATTATTTTTTGAATAATTTACTATAGAAAAGGCAATCCCTGGCGTAATTAAAATTTGCGATAGTATAAAATTATTTTTTGAATAATTTACTATAGAAAAGGCAATCCCTGGGATATTTAAAATTTGCGACAGTAAAAAATTATTTTTTGAATAATTTACTATAGAAAAGGCAATCCCTGGCGTAATAAAAATTTGCGACAGTATAAAATTATTTTTTGAATAATTTACTATAGAAAAGGCAATCCCTGGCGTAATTAAAATTTGCGACAGTAGAAAATTATTTTTTGAATAATTTACTATAGAAAAGGCAATCCCTGGCGGATTTGAAATTTGCGACAGTAAAAAATTATTTTTTGAATAATTTACTATAGAGAAGGCAATCCCTGGCGTAATTAAAATTTGCGACAGTAGGAAATTATTTTTTGAATAATTTACGATAGAAAAGGCAATCCCTGGCGGATTTGAAATTTGCGACAGTAAAAAATTATTTTTTGAATAATTTACTATAGAAAAGGCAATCACTGGCGTAATTAAAATTTGCGACAGTTGAAAATTATTTTTTTAATAATTTACTATAGAAAAGGCAATCCCTGGCGTAATTAAAATTTGCGACAGTTGAAAATTATTTTTTGAATAATTTGCTATAGAAAAGGCAATCCCTGGCGGATTTGAAATTTGCGACAGTAAAAAATTATTTTTTGAATAATTTACTATAGAAAAGGCAATCCCTGGCGTATTTAAAATTTGCGACAGTAAAAAATTAATATTTTGAAAAATTTACTATAGAAAAGGCAATCCCTGGCGCAATTAAAATTTGCGACAGTAAAAAATTATTTTTTGAATAATTTACTATAGAAAAGGCAATCCCTGGCGCAATTAAAATTTGCGACAGTTGAAAATTATTTTTTGAATGATTTACTATAGAAAAGGCAATCCCTGGCGTAATTAAAATTTGCGACAATTGAAAATTATTTTTTGAATAATTTACTATATAAAAGGCAATCACTGGCGTAATTAAAATTTGCGACAGTTGAAAATTATTTTTTTAATAATTTACTATAGAAAAGGCAATCCCTGGCGTAATTAAAATTTGCGACAGTTGAAAATTATTTTTTGAATAATTTACTATAGAAAAGGCAATCCCTGGCGCAATTAAAATTTGCGACAGTAGAAAATTATTTTTTGAATAATTTACTATAGAAAAGGCAATCCCTGGCGTATTTGAAATTTGCGACAGTTGAAAATTTTTTTTTGAATAATTTACTATAGAAAAGGCAATCCCTGGCGTAATTAAAATTTGCGACAGTATAAAATTATTTTTTGAATAATTTACTATAGAAAAGGCGATCCCTGGGATATTTAAAATTTGCGACAGTATAAAATTATTTTTTGAATAATTTACTATAGAAAAGGCAATCCCTGGGATATTTAAAATTTGCGACAGTAGAAAATTATTTTTTGAATAATTTACTATAGAAAAGGCAATCCCTGGCGCAATTAAAATTTGCGACAGTAGAAAATTATTTTTTGAATAATTTACTATAGAAAAGGCAATCCCTGGCGCAATTAAAATTTGCGACAGTAGAAAATTATTTTTTGAATAATTTACTATAGAAAATGCAATCCCTGGCGGATTTGAAATTTGCGACAGTAAAAAATTATTTTTTGATTAATTTACTATAGAAAAGGCAATCCCTGGCGTAATTAAAATTTGCGACAGTAGAAAATTATTTTTTGAATAATTTACTATAGAAAAGGCAATCCCTGGCGGATTTGAAATTTGCGACAGTAAAAAATTATTTTTTCAATAATTTACTATAGAGAAGGCAATCCCTGGCGTAATTAAGATTTGCGACAGTAGGAAATTATTTTTTGAATAATTTACTATAGAAAAGGCAATCCCTGGCGGATTTGAAATTTGCGACAGTAAAAAATTATTTTTTGAATAATTTACTATAGAAAAGGCAATCACTGGCGTAATTAAAATTTGCGACAGTTGAAAATTATTTTTTGAATAATTTACTATAGAAAAGGCAATCCCTGGCGTAATTAAAATTTGCGACAGTAAAAAATTATTTTTTTGCAAAATTTACTATAGAAAAGGCAATTCCTGGCGTATTTAAAATTTGCGACAGTAAAAAATTATTTTTCGAATAATTTACTATAGAAAAGGCAATCCCTGGCGTAATTAAAATTTGCGACAGTTGAAAATTATTTTTTGAATAATTTACTATAGAAAAGGCAATCCCTGGCGGATTTGAAATTTGCGACAGTAGAAAATTATTTTTTGAATAATTTACTATAGAAAAGGCAATCCCTGGGATATTTAAAATTTGCGACAGTATAAAATTATTTTTTGAATAATTTACTATAGAAAAGGCAATCCCTGGGATATTTAAAATTTGCGACAGTAGAAAATTATTTTTTGAATAATTTACTATAGAAAAGGCAATCCCTGGCGCAATTAAAATTTGCGACAGTAGACAATTATTTTTTGAATAATTTACTATAGAAAAGGCAATCCCTGGCGTATTTGAAATTTGCGACAGTTGAAAATTATTTTTTTAATAATTTACTATAGAAAAGGCAATCCCTGGCGTAATTAAAATTTGCGACAGTTGAAAATTATTTTTTGAATAATTTACTATAGAAAAGGCAATCCCTGGCGCAATTAAAATTTGCGACAGTAGAAAATTATTTTTTGAATAATTTACTATAGAAAATGCAATCCCTGGCGGATTTGAAATTTGCGACAGTAAAAAATTATTTTTTGATTAATTTACTATAGAAAAGGCAATCCCTGGCCTAATTAAAATTTGCGACAGTAGAAAATTATTTTTTGAATAATTTACTATAGAAAAGGCAATCCCTGGCGGATTTGAAATTTGCGACAGTAAAAAATTATTTTTTGAATAATTTACTATAGAGAAGGCAATCCCTGGCGTAATTAAGATTTGCGACAGTAGGAAATTATTTTTTGAATAATTTACTATAGAAAAGGCAATCCCTGGCGGATTTGAAATTTGCGACAGTAAAAAATTATTTTTTGAATAATTTACTATAGAAAAGGCAATCACTGGCGTAATTAAAATTTGCGACAGTTGAAAATTATTTTTTGAATAATTTACTATAGAAAAGGCAATCCCTGGCGTAATTAAAATTTGCGACAGTAAAAAATTATTTTTTTGCAAAATTTACTATAGAAAAGGCAATTCCTGGCGTATTTAAAATTTGCGACAGTAAAAAATTATTTTTCGAATAATTTACTATAGAAAAGGCAATCCCTGGCGTAATTAAAATTTGCGACAGTTGAAAATTATTTTTTGAATAATTTACTATAGAAAAGGCAATCCCTGGCGGATTTGAAATTTGCGACAGTAGAAAATTATTTTTTGAATAATTTACTATAGAAAAGGCAATCCCTGGCGTAATTAAAATTTGCGACAGTAGAAAATTATTTTTTGAATAATTTACTATAGAAAAGGCAATCCCTGGCGGATTTGAAATTTGCGACAGTAAAAAATTATTTTTTGAATAATTTACTATAGAAAAGGCAATCCCTGGCGCAATTAAAATTTGCGACAGTTGAAAATTATTTTTTGAATGATTTACTATAGAAAAGGCAATCCCTGGCGTAATTAAAATTTGCGACAGTTGAAAATTATTTTTTGAATAATTTACTATAGAAAAGGCAATCCCTGGCGCAATTAAAATTTGCGACAGTAGAAAATTATTTTTTGAATAATTTACTATAGAAAATGCAATCCCTGGCGGATTTGAAATTTGCGACAGTAAAAAATTATTTTTTGATTAATTTACTATAGAAAAGGCAATCCCTGGCGTAATTAAAATTTGCGACAGTAGAAAATTATTTTTTGAATAATTTACTATAGAAAAGGCAATCCCTGGCGGATTTGAAATTTGCGACAGTAAAAAATTATTTTTTGAATAATTTACTATAGAGAAGGCAATCCCTGGCGTAATTAAGATTTGCGACAGTAGGAAATTATTTTTTGAATAATTTACTATAGAAAAGGCAATCCCTGGCGGATTTGAAATTTGCGACAGTAAAAAATTATTTTTTGAATAATTTACTATAGAAAAGGCAATCACTGGCGTAATTAAAATTTGCGACAGTTGAAAATTATTTTTTGAATAATTTACTATAGAAAAGGCAATCCCTGGCGTAATTAAAATTTGCGACAGTTGAAAATTATTTTTTGAATAATTTACTATAGAAAAGGCAATCCCTGGCGCAATTAAAATTTGCGACAGTAGAAAATTATTTTTTGAATAATTTACTATAGAAAATGCAATCCCTGGCGGATTTGAAATTTGCGACAGTAAAAAATTATTTTTTGATTAATTTACTATAGAAAAGGCAATCCCTGGCGTAATTAAAATTTGCGACAGTAGAAAATTATTTTTTGAATAATTTACTATAGAAAAGGCAATCCCTGGCGGATTTGAAATTTGCGACAGTAAAAAATTATTTTTTGAATAATTTACTATAGAGAAGGCAATCCCTGGCGTAATTAAGATTTGCGACAGTAGGAAATTATTTTTTGAATAATTTACTATAGAAAAGGCAATCCCTGGCGGATTTGAAATTTGCGACAGTAAAAAATTATTTTTTGAATAATTTACTATAGAAAGGCAATCACTGGCGTTATTAAAATTTGCGACAGTTGAAAATTATTTTTTTAATAATTTACTATAGAAAAGGCAATCCCTGGCGTAATTAAAATTTGCGACAGTTGAAAATTATTTTTTGAATAATTTACTATAGAAAAGGCAATCCCTGGCGCAATTAAAATTTGCGACAGTAGAAAATTATTTTTTGAATAATTTACTATAGAAAAGGCAATCCCTGGCGTATTTGAAATTTGCGACAGTTGAAAATTATTTTTTGAATAATTTACTATAGAAAAGGCAATCCCTGGCGTAATTAAAATTTGCGACAGTATAAAATTATTTTTTGAATAATATACTATAGAAAAGGCGATCCCTGGGATATTTAAAATTTGCGACAGTATAAAATTATTTTTTGAATAATTTACTATAGAAAAGGCAATCCCTGGGATATTTAAAATTTGCGACAGTAGAAAATTATTTTTTGAATAATTTACTATAGAAAAGGCAATCCCTGGCGTATTTAAAATTTGCGACAGTAAAAAATTATTTTTCGAATAATTTACTATAGAAAAGGCAATCCCTGGCGTAATTAAAATTTGCGACAGTTGAAAATTATTTTTTGAATAATTTACTATAGAAAAGGCAATCCCTGGCGGATTTGAAATTTGCGACAGTAGAAAATTATTTTTTGAATAATTTACTATAGAAAAGGCAATCCCTGGCGTAATTAAAATTTGCGACAGTAGAAAATTATTTTTTGAATAATTTACTATAGAAAAGGCAATCCCTGGCGGATTTGAAATTTGCGACAGTAAAAAATTATTTTTTGAATAATTTACTATAGAAAAGGCAATCCCTGGCGCAATTAAAATTTGCGACAGTTGAAAATTATTTTTTGAATGATTTACTATAGAAAAGGCAATCCCTGGCGTAATTAAAATTTGCGACAGTTGAAAATTATTTTTTGAATAATTTACTATAGAAAAGGCAATCCCTGGCGCAATTAAAATTTGCGACAGTAGAAAATTATTTTTTGAATAATTTACTATAGAAAATGCAATCCCTGGCGGATTTGAAATTTGCGACAGTAAAAAATTATTTTTTGATTAATTTACTATAGAAAAGGCAATCCCTGGCGTAATTAAAATTTGCGACAGTAGAAAATTATTTTTTGAATAATTTACTATAGAAAAGGCAATCCCTGGCGGATTTGAAATTTGCGACAGTAAAAAATTATTTTTTGAATAATTTACTATAGAGAAGGCAATCCCTGGCGTAATTAAGATTTGCGACAGTAGGAAATTATTTTTTGAATAATTTACTATAGAAAAGGCAATCCCTGGCGGATTTGAAATTTGCGACAGTAAAAAATTATTTTTTGAATAATTTACTATAGAAAAGGCAATCACTGGCGTAATTAAAATTTGCGACAGTTGAAAATTATTTTTTGAATAATTTACTATAGAAAAGGCAATCCCTGGCGTAATTAAAATTTGCGACAGTTGAAAATTATTTTTTGAATAATTTACTATAGAAAAGGCAATCCCTGGCGTAATTAAAATTTGCGACAGTAGAAAATTATTTTTTGAATAATTTACTATAGAAAAGGCAATCCCTGGCGTAATTAAAATTTGCGACAGTTGAAAATTATTTTTTGAATAATTTACTATAGAAAAGGCAATCCCTGGCGTAATTAAAATTTCCGATAGTATAAAATTATTTTTTGAATAATTTACTATAGAAAAGGCAATCCCTGGGATACTTAAAATTTGCGACAGTAGAAAATTATTTTTTGCAAAATTTACTATAGAAAAGGCAATCCCTGGCGTAATTAAAATTTGCGACAGTAGAAAATTATTTTTTGAATAATTTACTATAGAAAAGGCAATCCCTGGCGGATTTGAAATTTGCGACAGTAGAAAATTATTTTTTGAATAATTTACTATAGAAAAGGCAATCCCTGGCGTAATTAAAATTTGCGACAGTTGAAAATTATTTTTTGAATAATTTACTATAGAAAAGGCAATCCCTGGCGCAATTAAAATTTGCGACAGTTGAAAATTATTTTTTGAACAATTTACTATAGAAAAGGTAATCCCTGGCGTAATTAAAATTTGCGACAGTAAAAAATTATTTTTTGAATAATTTACTATAGAAAAGGCAATCCCTGGCGCAATTAAAATTTGCGACAGTAGAAAATTATTTTTTGAATAATTTACTATAGAAAAGGCAATCCCTGGCGTATTTGAAATTTGCGACAGTTGAAAATTATTTTTTGAATAATTTACTATAGAAAAGGCAATCCCTGGCGTAATTAAAATTTGCGACAGTTGAAAATTATTTTTTGAATAATTTACTATATAAAAGGCAATCCCTGGGATATTTAAAATTTGCGACAGTAAAAAATTATTTTTTGAAAAATTTACTATAGAAAAGGCAATCCCTGGCGGATTTGAAATTTGCGACAGTAAAAAATTATTTTTTGAATAATTTACTATAGAAAAGGCAATCCCTGGCGTAATTAAAATTTGCGACAGTTGAAAATTATTTTTTGAATAATTTACTATAGAAAAGGCAATCCCTGGCGGATTTGAAATTTGCGACAGTAGAAAATTATTTTTTGAATAATTTACTATAGAAAAGGCAATCCCTGGCGTAATTAAAATTTGCGACAGTAGAAAATTATTTTTTGAATAATTTACTATAGAAAAGGCAATCCCTGGCGGATTTGAAATTTGCGACAGTAAAAAATTATTTTTTGAATAATTTACTATAGAAAAGGCAATCCCTGGCGCAATTAAAATTTGCGACAGTTGAAAATTATTTTTTGAATGATTTACTATAGAAAAGGCAATCCCTGGCGTAATTAAAATTTGCGACAATTGAAAATTATTTTTTGAATAATTTACTATAGAAAAGGCAATCCCTGGCGCAATTAAAATTTGCGACAGTAGAAAATTATTTTTTGAATAATTTACTATAGAAAATGCAATCCCTGGCGGATTTGAAATTTGCGACAGTAAAAAATTATTTTTTGAATAATTTACTATAGAAAAGGCAATCCCTGGCGTAATTAAAATTTGCGACAGTAGAAAATTATTTTTTGAATAATTTACTATAGAAAAGGCAATCCCTGGCGGATTTGAAATTTGCGACAGTAAAAAATTATTTTTTGAATAATTTACTATAGAGAAGGCAATCCCTGGCGTAATTAAAATTTGCGACAGTAGGAAATTATTTTTTGAATAATTTACGATAGAAAAGGCAATCCCTGGCGGATTTGAAATTTGCGACAGTAAAAAATTATTTTTTGAATAATTTACTATAGAAAAGGCAATCACTGGCGTAATTAAAATTTGCGACAGTTGAAAATTATTTTTTTAATAATTTACTATAGAAAAGGCAATCCCTGGCGTAATTAAAATTTGCGACAGTTGAAAATTATTTTTTGAATAATTTACTATAGAAAAGGCAATCCCTGGCGCAATTAAAATTTGCGACAGTAGAAAATTATTTTTTGAATAATTTACTATAGAAAAGGCAATCCCTGGCGTATTTGAAATTTGCGACAGTTGAAAATTATTTTTTGAATAATTTACTATAGAAAAGGCAATCCCTGGCGTAATTAAAATTTGCGACAGTATAAAATTATTTTTTGAATAATTTACTATAGAAAAGGCGATCCCTGGGATATTTAAAATTTGCGACAGTATAAAATTATTTTTTGAATAATTTACTATAGAAAAGGCAATCCCTGGGATATTTAAAATTTGCGACAGTAGAAAATTATTTTTTGAATAATTTACTATAGAAAAGGCAATCCCTGGCGCAATTAAAATTTGCGACAGTAGAAAATTATTTTTTGAATAATTTACTATAGAAAAGGCAATCCCTGGCGTATTTGAAATTTGCGACAGTTGAAAATTATTTTTTGAATAATTTACTATAGAAAAGGCAATCCCTGGCGTAATTAAAATTTGCGACAGTAGAAAATTATTTTTTGAATAATTTACTATAGAAAAGGCAATCCCTGGCGGATTTGAAATTTGCGACAGTAAAAAATTATTTTTTGAATAATTTACTATAGAAAAGGCAATCCCTGGCGCAATTAAAATTTGCGACAGTTGAAAATTATTTTTTGAATGATTTACTATAGAAAAGGCAATCCCTGGCGTAATTAAAATTTGCGACAGTTGAAAATTATTTTTTGAATAATTTACTATAGAAAAGGCAATCCCTGGCGTAATTAAAATTTGCGACAGTAGAAAATTATTTTTTGAATAATTTACTATAGAAAAGGCAATCCCTGGCGGATTTGAAATTTGCGACAGTAAAAAATTATTTTTTGAATAATTTACTATAGAAAAGGCAATCCCTGGCGCAATTAAAATTTGCGACAGTTGAAAATTATTTTTTGAATGATTTACTATAGAAAAGGCAATCCCTGGCGTAATTAAAATTTGCGACAATTGAAAATTATTTTTTGAATAATTTACTATAGAAAAGGCAATCCCTGGCGCAATTAAAATTTGCGACAGTAGAAAATTATTTTTTGAATAATTTACTATAGAAAATGCAATCCCTGGCGGATTTGAAATTTGCGACAGTAAAAAATTATTTTTTGAATAATTTACTATAGAAAAGGCAATCCCTGGCGTAATTAAAATTTGCGACAGTAGAAAATTATTTTTTGAATAATTTACTATAGAAAAGGCAATCCCTGGCGGATTTGAAATTTGCGACAGTAAAAAATTATTTTTTGAATAATTTACTATAGAGAAGGCAATCCCTGGCGTAATTAAAATTTGCGACAGTAGGAAATTATTTTTTGAATAATTTACGATAGAAAAGGCAATCCCTGGCGGATTTGAAATTTGCGACAGTAAAAAATTATTTTTTGAATAATTTACTATAGAAAAGGCAATCACTGGCGTAATTAAAATTTGCGACAGTTGAAAATTATTTTTTTAATAATTTACTATAGAAAAGGCAATCCCTGGCGTAATTAAAATTTGCGACAGTTGAAAATTATTTTTTGAATAATTTACTATAGAAAAGGCAATCCCTGGCGCAATTAAAATTTGCGACAGTAGAAAATTATTTTTTGAATAATTTACTATAGAAAAGGCAATCCCTGGCGTATTTGAAATTTGCGACAGTTGAAAATTATTTTTTGAATAATTTACTATAGAAAAGGCAATCCCTGGCGTAATTAAAATTTGCGACAGTATAAAATTATTTTTTGAATAATTTACTATAGAAAAGGCGATCCCTGGGATATTTAAAATTTGCGACAGTATAAAATTATTTTTTGAATAATTTACTATAGAAAAGGCAATCCCTGGGATATTTAAAATTTGCGACAGTAGAAAATTATTTTTTGAATAATTTACTATAGAAAAGGCAATCCCTGGCGCAATTAAAATTTGCGACAGTAGAAAATTATTTTTTGAATAATTTACTATAGAAAAGGCAATCCCTGGCGTATTTGAAATTTGCGACAGTTGAAAATTATTTTTTGAATAATTTACTATAGAAAAGGCAATCCCTGGCGTAATTAAAATTTGCGACAGTAGAAAATTATTTTTTGAATAATTTACTATAGAAAAGGCAATCCCTGGCGGATTTGAAATTTGCGACAGTAAAAAATTATTTTTTGAATAATTTACTATAGAAAAGGCAATCCCTGGCGCAATTAAAATTTGCGACAGTTGAAAATTATTTTTTGAATGATTTACTATAGAAAAGGCAATCCCTGGCGTAATTAAAATTTGCGACAGTTGAAAATTATTTTTTGAATAATTTACTATAGAAAAGGCAATCCCTGGCGCAATTAAAATTTGCGACAGTAGAAAATTATTTTTTGAATAATTTACTATAGAAAATGCAATCCCTGGCGGATTTGAAATTTGCGACAGTAAAAAATTATTTTTTGATTAATTTACTATAGAAAAGGCAATCCCTGGCGTAATTAAAATTTGCGACAGTAGAAAATTATTTTTTGAATAATTTACTATAGAAAAGGCAATCCCTGGCGGATTTGAAATTTGCGACAGTAAAAAATTATTTTTTGAATAATTTACTATAGAGAAGGCAATCCCTGGCGTAATTAAGATTTGCGACAGTAGGAAATTATTTTTTGAATAATTTACTATAGAAAAGGCAATCCCTGGCGGATTTGAAATTTGCGACAGTAAAAAATTATTTTTTGAATAATTTACTATAGAAAAGGCAATCACTGGCGTAATTAAAATTTGCGACAGTTGAAAATTATTTTTTGAATAATTTACTATAGAAAAGGCAATCCCTGGCGTAATTAAAATTTGCGACAGTAAAAAATTATTTTTTTGCAAAATTTACTATAGAAAAGGCAATTCCTGGCGTATTTAAAATTTGCGACAGTAAAAAATTATTTTTCGAATAATTTACTATAGAAAAGGCAATCCCTGGCGTAATTAAAATTTGCGACAGTTGAAAATTATTTTTTGAATAATTTACTATAGAAAAGGCAATCCCTGGCGGATTTGAAATTTGCGACAGTAGAAAATTATTTTTTGAATAATTTACTATAGAAAAGGCAATCCCTGGCGTAATTAAAATTTGCGACAGTAGAAAATTATTTTTTGAATAATTTACTATAGAAAAGGCAATCCCTGGCGGATTTGAAATTTGCGACAGTAAAAAATTATTTTTTGAATAATTTACTATAGAAAAGGCAATCCCTGGCGCAATTAAAATTTGCGACAGTTGAAAATTATTTTTTGAATGATTTACTATAGAAAAGGCAATCCCTGGCGTAATTAAAATTTGCGACAGTTGAAAATTATTTTTTGAATAATTTACTATAGAAAAGGCAATCCCTGGCGCAATTAAAATTTGCGACAGTAGAAAATTATTTTTTGAATAATTTACTATAGAAAATGCAATCCCTGGCGGATTTGAAATTTGCGACAGTAAAAATTATTTTTTGATTAATTTACTATAGAAAAGGCAATCCCTGGCGTAATTAAAATTTGCGACAGTAGAAAATTATTTTTTGAATAATTTACTATAGAAAAGGCAATCCCTGGCGGATTTGAAATTTGCGACAGTAAAAAATTATTTTTTGAATAATTTACTATAGAGAAGGCAATCCCTGGCGTAATTAAGATTTGCGACAGTAGGAAATTATTTTTTGAATAATTTACTATAGAAAAGGCAATCCCTGGCGGATTTGAAATTTGCGACAGTAAAAAATTATTTTTTGAATAATTTACTATAGAAAAGGCAATCACTGGCGTAATTAAAATTTGCGACAGTTGAAAATTATTTTTTGAATAATTTACTATAGAAAAGGCAATCCCTGGCGTAATTAAAATTTGCGACAGTTGAAAATTATTTTTTGAATAATTTACTATAGAAAAGGCAATCCCTGGCGTAATTAAAATTTGCGACAGTAGAAAATTATTTTTTGAATAATTTACTATAGAAAAGGCAATCCCTGGCGTAATTAAAATTTGCGACAGTTGAAAATTATTTTTTGAATAATTTACTATAGAAAAGGCAATCCCTGGCGTAATTAAAATTTCCGATAGTATAAAATTATTTTTTGAATAATTTACTATAGAAAAGGCAATCCCTGGGATACTTAAAATTTGCGACAGTAGAAAATTATTTTTTGCAAAATTTACTATAGAAAAGGCAATCCCTGGCGTAATTAAAATTTGCGACAGTAGAAAATTATTTTTTGAATAATTTACTATAGAAAAGGCAATCCCTGGCGGATTTGAAATTTGCGACAGTAGAAAATTATTTTTTGAATAATTTACTATAGAAAAGGCAATCCCTGGCGTAATTAAAATTTGCGACAGTTGAAAATTATTTTTTGAATAATTTACTATAGAAAAGGCAATCCCTGGCGCAATTAAAATTTGCGACAGTTGAAAATTATTTTTTGAACAATTTACTATAGAAAAGGTAATCCCTGGCGTAATTAAAATTTGCGACAGTAAAAAATTATTTTTTGAATAATTTACTATAGAAAAGGCAATCCCTGGCGCAATTAAAATTTGCGACAGTAGAAAATTATTTTTTGAATAATTTACTATAGAAAAGGCAATCCCTGGCGTATTTGAAATTTGCGACAGTTGAAAATTATTTTTTGAATAATTTACTATAGAAAAGGCAATCCCTGGCGTAATTAAAATTTGCGACAGTTGAAAATTATTTTTTGAATAATTTACTATATAAAAGGCAATCCCTGGGATATTTAAAATTTGCGACAGTAAAAAATTATTTTTTGAAAAATTTACTATAGAAAAGGCAATCCCTGGCGGATTTGAAATTTGCGACAGTAAAAAATTATTTTTTGAATAATTTACTATAGAAAAGGCAATCCCTGGCGTAATTAAAATTTGCGACAGTTGAAAATTATTTTTTGAATAATTTACTATAGAAAAGGCAATCCCTGGCGGATTTGAAATTTGCGACAGTAGAAAATTATTTTTTGAATAATTTACTATAGAAAAGGCAATCCCTGGCGTAATTAAAATTTGCGACAGTAGAAAATTATTTTTTGAATAATTTACTATAGAAAAGGCAATCCCTGGCGGATTTGAAATTTGCGACAGTAAAAAATTATTTTTTGAATAATTTACTATAGAAAAGGCAATCCCTGGCGCAATTAAAATTTGCGACAGTTGAAAATTATTTTTTGAATGATTTACTATAGAAAAGGCAATCCCTGGCGTAATTAAAATTTGCGACAATTGAAAATTATTTTTTGAATAATTTACTATAGAAAAGGCAATCCCTGGCGCAATTAAAATTTGCGACAGTAGAAAATTATTTTTTGAATAATTTACTATAGAAAATGCAATCCCTGGCGGATTTGAAATTTGCGACAGTAAAAAATTATTTTTTGAATAATTTACTATAGAAAAGGCAATCCCTGGCGTAATTAAAATTTGCGACAGTAGAAAATTATTTTTTGAATAATTTACTATAGAAAAGGCAATCCCTGGCGGATTTGAAATTTGCGACAGTAAAAAATTATTTTTTGAATAATTTACTATAGAGAAGGCAATCCCTGGCGTAATTAAAATTTGCGACAGTAGGAAATTATTTTTTGAATAATTTACGATAGAAAAGGCAATCCCTGGCGGATTTGAAATTTGCGACAGTAAAAAATTATTTTTTGAATAATTTACTATAGAAAAGGCAATCACTGGCGTAATTAAAATTTGCGACAGTTGAAAATTATTTTTTTAATAATTTACTATAGAAAAGGCAATCCCTGGCGTAATTAAAATTTGCGACAGTTGAAAATTATTTTTTGAATAATTTGCTATAGAAAAGGCAATCCCTGGCGGATTTGAAATTTGCGACAGTAAAAAATTATTTTTTGAATAATTTACTATAGAAAAGGCAATCCCTGGCGTATTTAAAATTTGCGACAGTAAAAAATTAATATTTTGAAAAATTTACTATAGAAAAGGCAATCCCTGGCGCAATTAAAATTTGCGACAGTAAAAAATTATTTTTTGAATAATTTACTATAGAAAAGGCAATCCCTGGCGTAATTAAAATTTCCGACAGTAGAAAATTATTTTTTGAATAATTTACTATAGAAAAGGCAATCCCTGGCGCACTTAAAATTTGCGACAGTAAAAAATTATTTTTTGAAAAATTTACTGTAGAAAAGGCAATCCCTGGCGCAATTAAAATTTGCGACAGTAGAAAATTATTTTTTGAATAATTTACTATAGAAAAGGCAATCCCTGGCGTAATTAAAATTTGCGACAGTAGAAAATTATTTTGTGAGAAATTTACTGTACAAAAGGCAATTCCTGGCGCAATTAAAATTTGCGACAGTAAAAAATTATTTTTTGAATAATTTACTATAGAAAAGGCAATCCCTGGCGTAATTAAAATTTGCGACAGTAGAAAATTATTTTTTGAATAATTTACTATAGAAAATGCAATCCCTGGCGTAATTAAAATTTGCGACAGTTGAAAATTATTTTTTGAATAATTTACTATAGAAAAGGCAATCCCTGGCGTAATTAAAATTTGCGATAGTATAAAATTATTTTTTGAATAATTTACTATAGAAAAGGCAATCCCTGGGATATTTAAAATTTGCGACAGTAAAAAATTATTTTTTGAATAATTTACTAAAGAAAAGGCAATCCCTGGCGTAATAAAAATTTGCGACAGTATAAAATTATTTTTTGAATAATTTACTATAGAAAAGGCAATCCCTGGCGTAATTAAAATTTGCGACAGTATAAAATTATTTTTTGAATAATTTACTATAGAAAAGGCAATCCCTGGGATATTTAAAATTTGCGACAGTAGAAAATTATTTTTTGAATAATTTACTATAGAAAAGGCAATCCCTGGCGTAATTAAAATTTGCGACAGTAGAAAATTATTTTTTGAATAATTTACTATAGAAAAGGCAATCCCTGGCGGATTTGAAATTTGCGACAGTAGAAAATAATTTTTTGAATAATTTACTATAGAAAAGGCAATCCCTGGCGCAATTAAAATTTGCGACAGTTGAAAATTATTTTTTGAATAATTTACTATAGAAAAGGCAATCCCTGGCGGATTTGAAATTTGCGACAGTTGAAAATTATTTTTTGAATAATTTACTATAGAAAAGGCAATGCCTGGCGTAATTAAAATTTGCGACAGTAAAATATTATTTTTTTGCAAAATTTACCATAGAAAAGGCAATCCCTGGCGTATTTAAAATTTGCGACAGTAAAAAAATATTTTTTGAATAATTTACTATAGAAAAGGCAATCCCTGGCGTAATTAAAATTTGCGACAGTTGAAAATTATTTTTTGAATAATTTAATATAGAAAAGGCAATCCCTGGCGGATTTGAAATTTGCGACAGTAGAAAATTATTTTTTGAATAATTTACTATAGAAAAGGCAATCCCTGGCGTAATTAAAATTTGCGACAGTAGAAAATTATTTTTTGAATAATTTACTATAGAAAAGGCAATCCCTGGCGCAATTACAATTTGCGACAGTTGAAAATTATTTTTTGAATAATTTACTATAGAAAAGGCAATCCCTGGCGTAATTAAAATTTGCGACAGTAGAAAATTATTTTTTGAATAATTTACTATAGAAAAGGCAATCCCTGGCGTAATTAAAATTTGCGACAGTAGAAAATTATTTTTTGAATAATTTACTATAGAAAAGGCAATCCCTGGCGCACTTAAAATTTGCGAAAGTAAAAAATTATTTTTTGAATAATTTACTATAGAAAAGGCAATCCCTGGCGCAATTAAAATTTGCGACAGTTGAAAATTATTTTTTGAATAATTTACTATAGAAAAGGCAATCTCTGGCGGATTTGAAATTTGCGACAGTTGAAAATTATTTTTTGAATAATTTACTATAGAAAAGGAAATCCCTGGCGTAATTAAAATTTACGGCAGTTGAAAATTATTTTTTGAATAATTTACTATAGAAAAGGCAATCCCTGGGATATTTAAAATTTGCGACAGTAAAAAATTATTTTTTGAAAAATTTAATATAGAAAAGGCAATCCCTGGCGGATTTGAAATTTGAGACAGTAAAAAATTATTTTTTGAATAATTTACTATAGAAAAGGCAATGCCTGGCGTAATTAAAATTTGCGACAGTAAAATATTATTTTTTTGCAAAATTTACTATAGAAAAGGCAATCCCTGGCGTATTTAAAATTTGCGACAGTAAAAAAATATTTTTTGAATAATTTACTATAGAAAAGGCAATCCCTGGCGTAATTAAAATTTGCGACAGTTGAAAATTATTTTTTGAATAATTTACTATAGAAAAGGCAATCCCTGGCGGATTTGAAATTTGCGACAGTAGAAAATTATTTTTTGAATAATTTACTATAGAAAAGGCAATCCCTGGCGTAATTAAAATTTGCGACAGTAGAAAATTATTTTTTGAATAATTTACTATAGAAAAGGCAATCCCTGGCGGATTTGAAATTTGCGAGAGTAAAAAATTATTTTTTGAATAATTTACTATAGAAAAGGCAATCCCTGGCGCAACTAAAATTTGCGACAGTATAAAATTATTTTTTGAATAATTTACTATAGAAAAGGCAATCCCTGGGATATTTAAAATTTGCGACAGTAGAAAATTATTTTTTGAATAATTTACTATAAAAAAGGCAATCCCTGGGATATTTAAAATTTGCGACAGTAGAAAATTATTTTTTGCAAAATTTACTATAGAAAAGGCAATCCCTGGCGTAATTAAAATTTGCGACAGTAGAAAATTATTTTTTGAATAATTTACTATAGAAAAGGCAATCCCTGGCGTAATTAAAATTTGCGACAGTTGAAAATTATTTTTTGAATAATTTACTATAGAAAAGGCAATCCCTGGCGTAATTAAAATTTGCGATAGTATAAAAATTATTTTTTGAATAATTTACTATAGAAAAGGCAATCCCTGGGATATTTAAAATTTGCGACAGTAAAAAATTATTTTTTGAATAATTTACTATAGAAAAGGCAATCCCTGGGATATTTAAAATTTGCGACAGTAGAAAATTATTTTTTGAATAATTTACTATAGAAAAGGCAATCCCTGGCGTAATTAAAATTTGCGACAGTAGAAAATTATTTTTTGAATAATTTACTATAGAAAAGGCAATCCCTGGCGGATTTGAAATTTGCGACAGTAGAAAATAATTTTTTTGAATAATTTACTATAGAAAAGGCAATCCCTGGCGCAATTAAAATTTGCGACAGTTGAAAATCATTTTTTGAATAATTTACTATAGAAAAGGCAATCCCTGGCGGATTTGAAATTTGCGACAGTTGAAAAATTATTTTTTGAATAATTTACTATAGAAAAGGCAATCCCTGGCGCAATTAAAATTTGCGACAGTTGAAAATTATTTTTTGAATAATTTACTATAGAAAAGGCAATCCCTGGCGGATTTGAAATTTGCGACAGTAAAAAATTATTTTTTGAATAATTTACTATAGAAAAAGGCAATCCCTGGCGTAATAAAAATTTGCGACAGTAGAAAATTATTTTTTGAATAATTTACTATTGAAAAGGCAATCCCTGGCGTAATTAAAATTTGCGACAGTTGAAAATTATTTTTTGAATAATTTACTATAGAAAAGGCAATCCCTGGCGCAATTAAAATTTGCGACAGTTGAAAATTATTTTTTGAATAATTTACTATAGAAAAGGCAATCCCTGGCGGATTTGAAATTTGCGACAGTAAAAAATTATTTTTTGAATAATTTACTATAGAAAAGGCAATCCCTGGCGTAATAAAAATTTGCGACAGTATAAAATTATTTTTTGAATAATTTACTATAGAAAAGGCAATCCCTGGCGTAATTAAAATTTGCGACAGTATAAAATTATTTTTTGAATAATTTACTATAGAAAAGGCGATCCCTGGGATATTTAAAATTTGCGACAGTATAAAATTATTTTTTGAATAATTTACTATAGAAAAGGCAATCCCTGGGATATTTAAAATTTGCGACAGTAGAAAATTATTTTTTGAATAATTTACTATAGAAAAGGCAATCCCTGGCGCAATTAAAATTTGCGACAGTAGAAAATTATTTTTTGAATAATTTACTATAGAAAAGGCAATCCCTGGCGTAATTAAAATTTGCGACAGTAGAAAATTATTTTTTGAATAATTTACTATAGAAAAGGCAATCCCTGGCGGATTTGAAATTTGCGAGAGTAAAAAATTATTTTTTGAATAATTTACTATAGAAAAGGCAATCCCTGGCGCAACTAAAATTTGCGACAGTATAAAATTATTTTTTGAATAATTTACTATAGAAAAGGCAATCCCTGGGATATTTAAAATTTGCGACAGTAGAAAATTATTTTTTGAATAATTTACTATAAAAAAGGCAATCCCTGGGATATTTAAAATTTGCGACAGTAGAAAAATTATTTTTTGCAAAATTTACTATAGAAAAGGCAATCCCTGGCGTAATTAAAATTTGCGACAGTAGAAAATTATTTTTTGAATAATTTACTATAGAAAAGGCAATCCCTGGCGTAATTAAAATTTGCGACAGTTGAAAATTATTTTTTGAATAATTTACTATAGAAAAGGCAATCCCTGGCGTAATTAAAATTTGCGATAGTATAAAAATTATTTTTTGAATAATTTACTATAGAAAAGGCAATCCCTGGGATATTTAAAATTTGCGACAGTAAAAAATTATTTTTTGAATAATTTACTATAGAAAAGGCAATCCCTGGGATATTTAAAATTTGCGACAGTAGAAAATTATTTTTTGAATAATTTACTATAGAAAAGGCAATCCCTGGCGTAATTAAAATTTGCGACAGTAGAAAATTATTTTTTGAATAATTTACTATAGAAAAGGCAATCCCTGGCGGATTTGAAATTTGCGACAGTAGAAAATAATTTTTTGAATAATTTACTATAGAAAAGGCAATCCCTGGCGCAATTAAAATTTGCGACAGTTGAAAATCATTTTTTGAATAATTTACTATAGAAAAGGCAATCCCTGGCGGATTTGAAATTTGCGACAGTTGAAAATTATTTTTTGAATAATTTACTATAGAAAAGGCAATCCCTGGCGCAATTAAAATTTGCGACAGTTGAAAATTATTTTTTGAATAATTTACTATAGAAAAGGCAATCCCTGGCGGATTTGAAATTTGCGACAGTAAAAAATTATTTTTTGAATAATTTACTATAGAAAAGGCAATCCCTGGCGTAATAAAAAATTTGCGACAGTAGAAAATTATTTTTTTGAATAATTTACTATTGAAAAGGCAATCCCTGGCGTAATTAAAATTTGCGACAGTTGAAAATTATTTTTTGAATAATTTACTATAGAAAAGGCAATCCCTGGCGCAATTAAAATTTGCGACAGTTGAAAATTATTTTTTGAATAATTTACTATAGAAAAGGCAATCCCTGGCGGATTTGAAATTTGCGACAGTAAAAAATTATTTTTTGAATAATTTACTATAGAAAAGGCAATCCCTGGCGTAATAAAAATTTGCGACAGTATAAAATTATTTTTTGAATAATTTACTATAGAAAAGGCAATCCCTGGCGTAATTAAAATTTGCGACAGTATAAAATTATTTTTTGAATAATTTACTATAGAAAAGGCGATCCCTGGGATATTTAAAATTTGCGACAGTATAAAATTATTTTTTGAATAATTTACTATAGAAAAGGCAATCCCTGGGATATTTAAAATTTGCGACAGTAGAAAATTATTTTTTGAATAATTTACTATAGAAAAGGCAATCCCTGGCGCAATTAAAATTTGCGACAGTAGAAAATTATTTTTTGAATAATTTACTATAGAAAAGGCAATCCCTGGCGTATTTGAAATTTGCGACAGTTGAAAATTATTTTTTGAATAATTTACTATAGAAAAGGCAATCCCTGGCGTAATTAAAATTTGCGACAGTTGAAAATTATTTTTTGAATAATTTACTATATAAAAGGCAATCCCTGGGATATTTAAAATTTGCGACAGTAAAAAATTATTTTTTGAAAAATTTAATATAGAAAAGGCAATCCCTGGCGGATTTGAAATTTGCGACAGTAAAAAATTATTTTTTGAATAATTTACTATAGAAAAGGCAATCCCTGGCGTAATTAAAATTTGCGACAGTAAAAAATTATTTTTTTTGCAAAATTTACTATAGAAAAGGCAATTCCTGGCGTATTTAAAATTTGCGACAGTAAAAAATTATTTTTCGAATAATTTACTATAGAAAAGGCAATCCCTGGCGTAATTAAAATTTGCGACAGTTGAAAATTATTTTTTGAATAATTTACTATAGAAAAGGCAATCCCTGGCGGATTTGAAATTTGCGACAGTAGAAAATTATTTTTTGAATAATTTACTATAGAAAAGGCAATCCCTGGCGTAATTAAAATTTGCGACAGTAGAAAATTATTTTTTGAATAATTTACTATAGAAAAGGCAATCCCTGGCGGATTTGAAATTTGCGACAGTAAAAAATTATTTTTTGAATAATTTACTATAGAAAAGGCAATCCCTGGCGCAATTAAAATTTGCGACAGTTGAAAATTATTTTTTGAATGATTTACTATAGAAAAGGCAATCCCTGGCGTAATTAAAATTTGCGACAGTTGAAAATTATTTTTTGAATAATTTACTATAGAAAAGGCAATCCCTGGCGCAATTAAAATTTGCGACAGTCGAAAATTATTTTTTGAATAATTTACTATAGAAAATGCAATCCCTGGCGGATTTGAAATTTGCGACAGTAAAAAATTATTTTTTGATTAATTTACTATAGAAAAGGCAATCCCTGGCGTAATTAAAATTTGCGACAGTAGAAAATTATTTTTTGAATAATTTACTATAGAAAAGGCAATCCCTGGCGGATTTGAAATTTGCGACAGTAAAAAATTATTTTTTGAATAATTTACTATAGAGAAGGCAATCCCTGGCGTAATTAGGATTTGCGACAGTAGGAAATTATTTTTTGAATAATTTACTATAGAAAAGGCAATCCCTGGCGGATTTGAAATTTGCGACAGTAAAAAATTATTTTTTGAATAATTTACTATAGAAAAGGCAATCACTGGCGTAATTAAAATTTGCGACAGTTGAAAATTATTTTTTGAATAATTTACTATAGAAAAGGCAATCCCTGGCGTAATTAAAATTTGCGACAGTAAAAAATTATTTTTTTGCAAAATTTACTATAGAAAAGGCAATTCCTGGCGTATTTAAAATTTGCGACAGTAAAAAATTATTTTTCGAATAATTTACTATAGAAAAGGCAATCCCTGGCGTAATTAAAATTTGCGACAGTTGAAAATTATTTTTTGAATAATTTACTATAGAAAAGGCAATCCCTGGCGGATTTGAAATTTGCGACAGTAGAAAATTATTTTTTGAATAATTTACTATAGAAAAGGCAATCCCTGGCGTAATTAAAATTTGCGACAGTAGAAAATTATTTTTTGAATAATTTACTATAGAAAAGGCAATCCCTGGCGGATTTGAAATTTGCGACAGTAAAAAATTATTTTTTGAATAATTTACTATAGAAAAGGCAATCCCTGGCGCAATTAAAATTTGCGAGAGTTGAAAATTATTTTTTGAATGATTTACTATAGAAAAGGCAATCCCTGGCGTAATTAAAATTTGCGACAGTTGAAAATTATTTTTTGAATAATTTACTATAGAAAAGGCAATCCCTGGCGCAATTAAAATTTGCGACAGTAGAAAATTATTTTTTGAATAATTTACTATAGAAAATGCAATCCCTGGCGGATTTGAAATTTGCGACAGTAAAAAATTATTTTTTGATTAATTTACTATAGAAAAGGCAATCCCTGGCGTAATTAAAATTTGCGACAGTAGAAAATTATTTTTTGAATAATTTACTATAGAAAAGGCAATCCCTGGCGGATTTGAAATTTGCGACAGTAAAAAATTATTTTTTGAATAATTTACTATAGAGAAGGCAATCCCTGGCGTAATTAAGATTTGCGACAGTAGGAAATTATTTTTTGAATAATTTACTATAGAAAAGGCAATCCCTGGCGGATTTGAAATTTGCGACAGTAAAAAATTATTTTTTGAATAATTTACTATAGAAAAGGCAATCACTGGCGTAATTAAAATTTGCGACAGTTGAAAATTATTTTTTGAATAATTTACTATAGAAAAGGCAATCCCTGGCGTAATTAAAATTTGCGACAGTTGAAAATTATTTTTTGAATAATTTACTATAGAAAAGGCAATCCCTGGCGTAATTAAAATTTGCGACAGTAGAAAATTTTTTTTTGAATAATTTACTATAGAAAAGGCAATCCCTGGCGTAATTAAAATTTGCGACAGTTGAAAATTATTTTTTGAATAATTTACTATAGAAAAGGCAATCCCTGGCGTAATTAAAATTTGCGATAGTATAAAATTATTTTTTGAATAATTTACTATAGAAAAGGCAATCCCTGGGATACTTAAAATTTGCGACAGTAGAAAATTATTTTTTGCAAAATTTACTATAGAAAAGGCAATCCCTGGCGTAATTAAAATTTGCGACAGTAGAAAATTATTTTTTGAATAATTTACTATAGAAAAGGCAATCCCTGGCGGATTTGAAATTTGCGACAGTAGAAAATTATTTTTTGAATAATTTACTATAGAAAAGGCAATCCCTGGCGTAATTAAAATTTGCGACAGTTGAAAATTATTTTTTGAATAATTTACTATAGAAAAGGCAATCCCTGGCGCAATTAAAATTTGCGACAGTTGAAAATTATTTTTTGAACAATTTACTATAGAAAAGGTAATCCCTGGCGTAATTAAAATTTGCGACAGTAAAAAATTATTTTTTGAATAATTTACTATAGAAAAGGCAATCCCTGGCGCAATTAAAATTTGCGACAGTAGAAAATTATTTTTTGAATAATTTACTATAGAAAAGGCAATCCCTGGCGTATTTAAAATTTGCGACAGTTGAAAATTATTTTTTGAATAATTTACTATAGAAAAGGCAATCCCTGGCGTAATTAAAATTTGCGACAGTTGAAAATTATTTTTTGAATAATTTACTATATAAAATGCAATCCCTGGGATATTTAAAATTTGCGACAGTAAAAAATTATTTTTTGAAAAATTTACTATAGAAAAGGCAATCCCTGGCGGATTTGAAATTTGCGACAGTAAAAAATTATTTTTTGAATAATTTACTATAGAAAAGGCAATCCCTGGCGTAATTAAAATTTGCGACAGTTGAAAATTATTTTTTGAATAATTTACTATAGAAAAGGCAATCCCTGGCGGATTTGAAATTTGCGACAGTAGAAAATTATTTTTTGAATAATTTACTATAGAAAAGGCAATCCCTGGCGTAATTAAAATTTGCGACAGTAGAAAATTATTTTTTGAATAATTTACTATAGAAAAGGCAATCCCTGGCGGATTTGAAATTTGCGACAGTAAAAAATTATTTTTTGAATAATTTACTATAGAAAAGGCAATCCCTGGCGCAATTAAAATTTGCGACAGTTGAAAATTATTTTTTGAATGATTTACTATAGAAAAGGCAATCCCTGGCGTAATTAAAATTTGCGACAGTTGAAAATTATTTTTTGAATAATTTACTATAGAAAAGGCAATCCCTGGCGCAATTAAAATTTGCGACAGTAGAAAATTATTTTTTGAATAATTTACTATAGAAAATGCAATCCCTGGCGGATTTGAAATTTGCGACAGTAAAAAATTATTTTTTGAATAATTTACTATAGAAAAGGCAATCCCTGGCGTAATTAAAATTGCGACAGTAGAAAATTATTTTTTGAATAATTTACTATAGAAAAGGCAATCCCTGGCGGATTTGAAATTTGCGACAGTAAAAAATTATTTTTTGAATAATTTACTATAGAGAAGGCAATCCCTGGCGTAATTAAAATTTGCGACAGTAGGAAATTATTTTTTGAATAATTTACTATAGAAAAGGCAATCCCTGGCGGATTTGAAATTTGCGACAGTAAAAAATTATTTTTTGAATAATTTACTATAGAAAAGGCAATCACTGGCGTAATTAAAATTTGCGACAGTTGAAAATTATTTTTTTAATAATTTACTATAGAAAAGGCAATCCCTGGCGTAATTAAAATTTGCGACAGTTGAAAATTATTTTTTGAATAATTTGCTATAGAAAAGGCAATCCCTGGCGGATTTGAAATTTGCGACAGTAAAAAATTATTTTTTGAATAATTTACTATAGAAAAGGCAATCCCTGGCGTATTTAAAATTCGCGACAGTAAAAAATTAATATTTTGAAAAATTTACTGTAGAAAAGGCAATCCCTGGCGCAATTAAAATTTGCGACAGTAAAAAATTATTTTTTGAATAATTTACTATAGAAAAGGCAATCCCTGGCGTAATTAAAATTTCCGACAGTAGAAAATTATTTTTTGAATAATTTACTATAGAAAAGGCAATCCCTGGCGCACTTAAAATTTGCGACAGTAAAAAATTATTTTTTGAAAAATTTACTGTAGAAAAGGCAATCCCTGGCGCAATTAAAATTTGCGACAGTAGAAAATTATTTTTTGAATAATTTACTATAGAAAAGGCAATCCCTGGCGTAATTAAAATTTGCGACAGTAGAAAATTATTTTGTGAGAAATTTACTGTACAAAAGGCAATTCCTGGCGCAAATAAAATTTGCGACAGTAAAAAATTATTTTTTGAATAATTTACTATAGAAAAGGCAATCCCTGGCGTAATTAAAATTTGCGACAGTAGAAAATTATTTTTTGAATAATTTACTATAGAAAAGGCAATCCCTGGCGTAATTAAAATTTGCGACAGTATAAAATTATTTTTTGAATAATTTACTATAGAAAAGGCAATCCCTGGGATATTTAAAATTTGCGACAGTAAAAAATTATTTTTTGAATAATTTACTATAGAAAAGGCAATCCCTGGGATATTTAAAATTTGCGACAGTAGAAAATTATTTTTTTTATAATTTACTATAGAAAAGGCAATCCCTAGCGGATTTGAAATTTGCGACAGTAGAAAATTATTTTTTGAATAATTTACTATAGAAAAGGCAATCCCTGGCGTAATTAAAATTTGCGACAGTTGAAAATTATTTTTTGAATAATTTACTATAGAAAAGGCAATCCCTGGCCGCAATTAAAATTTGCGACAGTTGACAATTATTTTTTGAATAATTTACTATAGAAAAGGCAATCCCTGGCGTAATTAAAATTTGCGACAGTAAAAAATTATTTTTTGAATAATTTACTATAGAAAAGGCAATCCCTGGCGCAATTAAAATTTGCGACAGTAGAAAATTATTTTTTGAATAATTTACTATAGAAAAGGCAATACCTGGCGGATTTGAAATTTGCGACAGTTGAAAATTATTTTTTGAATAATTTACTATAGAAAAGGCAATCCCTGGCGTAATTAAAATTTGCGACAGTTGAAAATTATTTTTTGAATAATTTACTATATAAAAGGCAATCCCTGGGATATTTAAAATTTGCGACAGTAAAAAATTATTTTTTGAAAAATTTACTATAGAAAAGGCAATCCCTGGCGGATTTGAAATTTGCGACAGTAAAAAATTATTTTTTGAATAATTTACTATAGAAAAGGCAATCCCTGGCGTAATTAAAATTTGCGACAGTAAAAAATTATTTTTTTGCAAAATTTACTATAGAAAAGGCAATTCCTGGCGTATTTAAAATTTGCGACAGTAAAAAAATATTTTTCGAATAATTTACTATAGAAAAGGCAATCCCTGGCGTAATTAAAATTTGCGACAGTTGAAAATTATTTTTTGAATAATTTACTATAGAAAAGGCAATCCCTGGCGGATTTGAAATTTGCGACAGTAGAAAATATTTTTTGAATAATTTACTATAGAAAAGGCAATCCCTAGCGTAATTAAAATTTGCGACAGTAGAAAATTATTTTTTGAATAATTTACTATAGAAAAGGCAATCCCTGGCGGATTTGAAATTTGAGACAGTAAAAAATTATTTTTTGAATATTTTACTATAGAAAAGGCAATCCCTGGCGCAATTAAAATTTGCGATAGTTGAAAATTATTTTTTGAATAATTTACTATAGAAAAGGCAATCCCTGGCGTAATTAAAATTTGCGACAGTTGAAAATTATTTTTTGAATAATTTACTATAGAAAAGGCAATACCTGGCGCAATTAAAATTTGCGACAGTAGAAAATTATTTTTTGAATAATTTACTATAGAAAAGGCAATCCCTGGCGGATTTGAAATTTGCGACAGTAAAAAATTATTTTTTGAATAATTTACTATAGAAAAGGCAATACCTGGCGTAATTAAAATTTGCGTCAGTAGAAAATTATTTTTTGAATAATTTACTATAGAAAAGGCAATCCCTGGCGGATTTGAAATTTGCGACAGTAAAAAATTATTTTTTGAATAATTTACTATAGAAAAGGCAATCCCTGGCGTAGTTAAAATTTGCGACAGTAGGAAATTATTTTTTGAATAATTTACTATAGAAAAGGCAATCCCTGGCGGATTTGAAATTTGCGACAGTAAAAAATTATTTTTTGAATAATTTACTATAGAAAAGGCAATCACTGGCGTAATTAAAATTTGCGACAGTTGAAAATTATTTTTGAATAATTTACTATAGAAAAGGCAATCCCTGGCGTAATTAAAATTTGCGACAGTTGAAAATTATTTTTTGAATAATTTACTATAGAAAAGGCAATCCCTGGCGGATTTGAAATTTGCGACAGTAAAAAATTATTTTTTAAATAATTTACTATAGAAAAGGCAATCCCTGGCGTATTTAAATTTGCGACAGTAAACAATTAATATTTTGAAAAATTTACTGTAGAAAAGGCAATCCCTGGCGCAATTAAAATTTGCGACAGTAAAAAATTATTTTTTGTATAATTTACTATAGAAAAGGCAATCCCTGGCGTAATTAAAATTTCCGACAGTAGAAAATTATTTTTTGAATAATTTACTATAGAAAAGGCAATCCCTGGCGCACTTAAAATTTGCGACAGTAAAAAATTATTTTTTGAAAAATTTACTGTAGAAAAGGCAATCCCTGGCGCAATTAAAATTTGCGACAGTAAAAAATTATTTTTTGAATAATTTACTATAGAAAAGGCAATCCCTGGCTTAATTAAAATTTGCGACAGTAGAAAACTATTTTGTGAGAAGTTTACTGTAGAAAAAGCAATCCCTGGCGCACTTAAAATTTGCGACAGTAAAAAATTATTTTTTGAATAATTTACTATAGAAAAGGCAATCCCTGGCGTAATTAAAATTTGCGACAGTAGAAAATTATTTTTTGAATAATTTACTATAGAAAAGGCAATCCCTGGCGGATTTGAAATTTGCGACAGTAAAAAATTATTTTTTGAATAATTTACTATATAAAAGGCAATCCCTGGCGGATTTGAAATTTGCGACAGAAAAAAAATTATTTTTTGCATAATTTACTATAGAAAAGGCAATCCCTGGCGTAATTAAAATTTGCGACAGTATAAAATTATTTTTTGAATAATTTACTATATAAAAGGCAATCCCTGGCGTAATTAAAATTTGCGACAGTATAAAATTATTTTTGAATAATTTACTATAGAAAAGGTAATCCCTGGGATATTTAAAATTTGCGACAGTCTAAAATTATTTTTTGAATAATTTACTATAGAAAAGGCAATCCCTGGGATATTTAAAATTTGCGACAGTAGAAAATTATTTTTTGAATAATTTGAAAAGGCATTCCCTGGGATATCTAAAATTTGCGAGAGTAGAAAATTATTTTTTGCAAAATTTACTATAGAAAAGGCAATCCCTGGCGTAATTAAAATTTGCGACAGTAGAAAATTATTTTTTGAATAATTTACTATAGAAAAGGCAATCCCTGGCGTAATTAAAATTTGCGACAGTTGAAAATTATTTTTTGAATAATTTACTATAGAAAAGGCAATCCCTGGCGTAATTAAAATTTGCGACAGTATAAAATTATTTTTTGAATAATTTACTATAGAAAAGGCAATCCCTGGGATATTTAAAATTTGCGACAGTAGAAAATTATTTTTTGCAAAATTTACTATAGAAAAGGCAATCCCTGGCGTAATTAAAATTTGCGACAGCAGAAAATTATTTTTTGAATAATTTACTATAGAAAAGGCAATCCCTGGCGGATTTGAAATTTGCGACAGTTGAAAATTATTTTTTGAATAATTTACTATAGAAAAGGCAATCCCTGGCGTAATTAAAATTTGCGACAGTAAAAAATTAATATTTTTAATAATTTACTATAGAAAAGGCAATCCCCGGCGTAATTAAAATTTGCGACAGTAAAAAATTATTTTTTTAAATTATTTTTTTGCAAAAATTTACTATAGAAAAGGCAATCCCTGGCGTAATTAAAATTTGCGACAGTTGAAAATTATTTTTTTGAATAATTTACTATAGAAAAAGGCAATCCCTGGCGCAATTAAAATTTCCGACAGTTGAAAATTATTTTTTGAATAATTTTACTATAGAAAAGGCAATCCCTGGCGTAATTAAAATTTTCGACAGTTGAAAATTATTTTTTGAATAGTTTTACTATAGAAAAGGCAATCCCTGGCGCAATTAAAATTTGCGACAGTAGAAAATTATTTTTTTGAATAATTTTACTATAGAAAAAGGCAATCCCTGGCGGATTTGAAATTTGCGACAGTAAAAAAATTATTTTTTGAATAATTTACTATAGAAAAGGCAATCCCTGGCGTAATTAAAATTTGCGACAGTAGAAAATTATTTTTTGAATAATTTACTATAGAAAAGTCAATCCCTGGCGGATTTGAAATTTGCGACAGTAAAAAAAATATTTTTTGAATAATTTTACTATAGAAAAGGCAATCCCTGGCGTAATTAAAATTTGCGAGAGTAGAAAAATTATTTTTTTGAATAATTTACTATAGAAAAGGCAATCCCTGGCGGATTTGAAATTTGCGACAGTAAAAAAATAATTTTTTGAATAATTTTTCTATAGAAAAGGCAATCCCTGCCGTAATTAAAATTTGCGACAGTAAAAAAATTATTTTTTGAATAATTTACTATAGAAAAGGCAATCCCTGGCGCAATTAAAATTTTCGACAATAGAAAAATTATTTTTTGAATAATTTACTATAGAAAAGGCAATCCCTGGCGTAATTAAAATTTGCGACAGTAGAAAATTATTTTTTGAATAATTTACTATAGAAAAGGCAATCCCTGGCGTAATTAAAATTTGCGACAGTAGAAAATTATTTTTTGAATAATTTACTATAGAAAAGGCAATCCCTGGCGCAATTAAAATTTGCGACAGTTGAAAATTATTTTTTGAATAATTTACTACAGAAAAGGCAATCCCTGGCGTAATTAAAATTTGCGACAGTAAAAAAATTATTTTTTGAATAATTTACTATAGAAAAAGGCAATCCCTGGCGCGATTAAAATTTGCGACAGTAGAAAAATTATTTTTGAATAATTTACTATAGAAAAGGCAATCCCTGGCGGATTTGAAATTTGCGACAGTTGAAAATTATTTTTTGAATAATTTACTATAGAAAAGGCAATCCCTGGCGTAATTAAAATTTGCGACAGTAAAATATTATTTTTTTTGCAAAATTTACTACAGAAAAGGCAATCCTTGGCGTATTTAAAATTTGCGACAGTAAAAAAATATTTTTTGAATAATTTTACTATAGAAAAAGGCAATCCCTGGCGTAATTAAAATTTGCGACAGTTGAAAATTATTTTTTTGAATAATTTGCTATAGAAAAAGGCAATCCCTGGCGGATTTGAAATTTTGCGACAGTATAAAATTATTTTTTGAATAATTTTACTATAGAAAAGGCAATCCCTGGGATATTTAAAATTTTGCGACAGTAGAAAAATTATTTTTTGAATAATTTACTATAGAAAAGGCAATCCCTGGCGTATTTAAAATTTGCGACAGTAAAAAAATTATTTTTTGAATAATTTACTATAGAAAAGGCAATCCCTGGCGCAATTAAAATTTGCGACAGTAAAAAATTATTTTTTTGAATAATTTACTATAGAAAAGGCAATCCCTGGCGTATTTAAAATTTGCGACAGTAGAAAATTATTTTTTGAATAATTTACTATAGAAAAAGGCAATCCCTGGTATAATTAAAATTTGCGACAGTAAAAAAATTATTTTTTTGAATAATTTACTATAGAAAAGGCAATCCCTGGCGCAATTTACAATTTGCGACAGTAAAAAAATTATTTTTTGAAAAATTTACTATAGAAAAGGCAATCCCTGGCGTAATTAAAATTTGCGACAGTAGAAAAATTATTTTTTGAATAATTTTACTATAGAAAAGGCAATCCCGGGCGTAATTAAAATTTGCGACAGTATAAAAATTATTTTTTGAATAATTTACTATAGAAAAGGCAATCCCTGGGCGTAATTAAAATTTGCGACAGTATAAAATTATTTTTTGAATAATTTACTATAGAAAAGGCAATCCCTGGCGCAATTAAAATTTGCGACAGTAAAAAATTATTTTTTTGCAAAATTTACTATAGAAAAGGCAATCCCTGGCGTAATTAAAAATTTGCGACAGTATAAAATTATTTTTTTGAATAATTTTACTATGGAAAAGGCAATCCCTGGCGTATTTAAAATTTGCGACAGTAAAAAAATTATTTTTTGCAAAATTTACTATAGAAAAGGCAATCCCTGGCGCAATTAAAATTTGCGACAGTAAAAAAAATATTTTT